>PVHY01007269.1:0-17396 GCA_004024945.1 Uropsilus gracilis
ATTATAAAGAATTTTATTGCGTTTATTTAAGAAGTGATTTAGAGTTCATTTGCTCTCCTTTCCCCAAACTAACCCTTCAAACAGGTTCATTCCGGAGTTCTCAATTCTGTGCCTTTCTTTTTTCACTGTCATATATATTGCATCTTCACCAATACCCACCAGAATATTAAAATTCCCCTTAAATTAGTCAAATGCATCTTTTCACTTCAAATGACTACAAACATAAACCTATCTCCATAAAATACTCATTTCATTATAACTACTTACTTGTCCCAAACTTTCAATGACTTCTTATAATCTTTTGTATTAATTACATATACTTTATCTTACACTGGTATATACCCCAAAGTTCTTCCACTATTATGTCACCTACGAGTCATTATCATGTTGTCTTGTATTCATCCCTCCCCTAATCCTGCCTTCCTCCCCTTTCTTGTTTTAAGCTGTAACTGTTACCTCCTTGTTAATTTTAACTTTTTCTTGTCCTTTTAACTTTTTATAATCTTGAGGATGAAATTCCTCAGATGGAATACTAGCAGAGACTTCAAAATGGGTATGGGTGTTCTTAGTTTAGATATATACTAGCACTGCCTCCCGTTGCAGTGCACCATGCCGGGAGACCCAGGAGAAGGTGAGTAAAGTCCCAGATCCATCTTCTGTGCACCAGTCCACCTCATCAATGTGTGCCTAGCCTTTGGACAAAGCAGGGAATGTTAGGGTTGCAGCACATCATGCCAGGTGATCCAGGAGAAGGTGAACACAGACTCAGGCCCCTCTTCCGTACACAGCACTACTAGCCCATCAAATTGGGTAGCAACACCTTCCAGCTCATACTTAGCTCCAGCCCCGAAACACCAACACCTCAACTTAGAGCTGGAATCTTCAGATACTGTTAGCAGAGATCCAGATAAGAGCACCTGAGTGAGAAGTTTCAGGGAAGTACACCTCTATTCCAGCTCACCAACCACTGCAGTCCACGAACTTGGAAAATACATCTACAATCCAGAGATACCTCCAAGATATAGTGCCCATTGGCATCAGTGGCACCAGCACATCAAGGTGAGAGCAAATTCAAAAGTAAAATATAAGAAAAAAGGAAATCACAAATGAACAAACCAATGATCCATAGACCGATGTAAGACCTCAGAAAGTAAGTCAGCCCACTGAAACTAACAACATAGGTGCAGAAAAAAATTATGATCTGACAGAAAAAGAATTCAGAACGATCATTAAAAAAAACTTGAAGATTTAAGAGAGAAGAAACAAAAATTGAAAAATGTTACTAAAATTCATTTGCAACAGTAATAAACTTTGAATAACCAACTTTCTCCTGGCTAAGAGGAAAGTGAATGGAGGTATTACACTCTCAGGCTTTAAACTACAAAGTCACATTAATTAAGACAACATGGTGCTGACACAAAAAAATGAACACACAGACCAATGTAACAGAAATAAAGCTGTACATATCTGGCCAGTTAATCTTCGACAAAGGAACAAAGAATATATATTGGAACAAGGATAGTCTCTTCAATAAATGGTACTGGGAAAACGGGACCTCTATATCCAAAAAATTGAATCTAGACTCCCTCATACCATGTACGAAAACCAACTCAAAATGGATAAAAGGCTTGGATGTAAGACCTGAAATCATAAAAAAAAAAAGAAGAAGAAGAAGAAAATATGGGCAAAACACTCCAGCCTTACATTTCAGAAACCTCTTTCAGAGCACAGTCACAGGTGCTAAAAAAAGAAAACCAATGTAATGGGAAAAAATTTTTGCTCTCCATACAAGTGGTAAAGGTTTGACAACAAAGTTTCAAAAAGAACTCATACAACTTAGGAAAACAAATCAAAGTGCACAGTCAAAAATGGGGAGAACTAAAAAGAACTTCTCCAAATGGCCAATAAGCACATAGAAATGGTCAACATCACTAAAAATCAAGGAAATGCAAATTAAAACCACAATGATATATCATCTTATACCAGTAAGAATGACCTGTTTCAAAAAATGGACAACAACCAGTGCTGGTGTGGATGTGGAGAGAAAAGAACACTTTTACACTGTTGGTGGGAATGCAAACTGGTCCAGCCACTATGGAAAGCTGTGATAGGACCCTCAAACTACTGAAAATGGAACTGCCATTCAATCCAGCAATTGCTTTTCTGGAAATCTCCCCCATGGATACAAAAACATTAATCTAAAAAGATACCTGTACTTGGATGCTTATTGCAGCACTATTTACAATAGTCAGTTTATGGAAACATCCCAAGTGCTCCAAAACAGATGAATGGATCAGAAAGTTGTATTATACTTAGACAATGGAGTATTATTCTGCAATCAAAAGACAGATTTGATGGATTTGTGATAATATGGATGAACCTAGAAGGAATCATGTTAGCAGAAATAAGAGATAAACAAAAGGTAAAATACTGGATGATCTCCCCTATCTGTGGGATATTGGGAAAACAAAGGACACGAAAAACTTAAAACTAACAAACTGAATCATAGTAAAAGGGGGGTAAAATTAGGAGAGAGATGGATACAAGAAATTAGGGTGATGTTTCATGGGTGACAAGGTGGTAAGAGAACCTTGCGATACACAACAATGTGAAAAACATATGCGTGTGTATGTGTGTGAAATCAATTAAAAAATAAAATTATTAAGAAAGATATATAGTAGCATGAATTTGCATGAAATATGAAAAAGTGAGGCAACAAATAAAGAAAATAAAATTACACCTGAACATAGTAGCAATTAACGCAATATATTATTCAAGCTATCCTAAGTTTGGTTTCATAAAATTTTAATGAAGCTTCATTATATGGTGCCAGAAATATTTATATTGAATGTTTCTGATTTCCTGCTTGAATGTTATTCATATAATGAAAGAAAATAAGACAGATAAGATATTACATTTGGATTTTCATATGGTATTAGGGATTTGGGCAAATTTATTTCCCTAAAACTCTTAAAATTTCTGAAGCTGCCATAGTGAAGGTAACACTTGTTTTTGTATTGAATAATGTATTCTTCACAAATTATATTGACAAAATAAATATGCTCTGATCAAGAGTATAAAAGTCAAAATTTTTAAATAATGTTCAAAGTACCTAAAAGAGAAGTGAAAAACATTGGATAGATACAAGAATCAGTAAGTTGCATTTATGATGCAGGTTTTAGAAAAATAAATCAATCTATATATCATTTTCTTCACCAAATTGTCTTAGTAGACTTTCTTAAGAACAGCAAATTCTACTCAGTCTTTTAAATATAGTACTTCAAATTATTCATTGGTCTCTCATTTTCTGACACCATGGGTTCATAATTATTTATACTTTTCTTGTAACTCTAACAGGCACAACAAGATTCTTGTTCAAGATCAAGAATGAAAAGCTAAGGAACACCCTGATATTGTCAGAAACACTGTGATATTGTCAGAGCTGAGACAAAAGAATGTAGAAAGAATTGACTTTGTGACTGAAGGAAATATTTGGAAGTTTTATATATGACCCAGAATTCTCAAGAAGAAATATCAACTATTATTTGCCCTTCAGAATTGTTTTCTTTTGGAAGAAAAAGAAATGGCATAAATAGAGTTGGATAAGTTTGATACCCATTAATAAATTAAAATGGACAATATTTGTTTTCAACTAACCTGAAGAACTATAATAATTTCACAGAACAGTTAGATTTCTGACTAGACCTTTTTGAAACATTGTATTTCTTCCCCAAAGACCAGTTCTTTCCCTGCTTGGTAGAGATGTCCAAACAAGAAGTCAAAGTAAAATATAAAGTCCATTTGTCCGCCACTCTATTTTCAAGGTTCCATTAAATTGTTAGTGAAATTTTGCCTGTGCCAGACCAGTCTACTTGAGTTGATATAGCTTTATATTTATAGAATTTACAGATGTGTAAATAAATATAATTTGCACTAAGATTCCACATTCTATAACTATAGAATTATATATCTATATCTCCTTAAGGACTCCTTTTATACTTCTCTCTTCCGTTGTATGATTTTCCTAAAATTAGGACTGAATTTTTAAAATTGAATACCTATTTGTAATAACTATACATATTTTTAAATTTACACATAGTTCACAAATATCCCTCTTTCCTGCACTATTTCAGCTATAAATGACATCTTTCAATAGTGTGGTACATTTTTTATAACTAACAAACCCAATGCTAATGTTATTTGTTAAGTAAATACCATAGTTTGTATTAAAATTCACTGAGTTTGGGCAAATGCACAATGTTAGGCATCTTTCCACTTTAACATTTATGAACCATAGCTGTTACATTGCACTAAAGATTCCCCTGTACTTCAGTTAGTCCTTCTTTTCCATATCCATGAAAACTCAGCAGCCATAGATATTTTCCTTTTAATATCTCTATTGTCTTCTTCTTTTCATAATATTATCTAGTTAAAATTATAAAGTAGACTTTACAAAAACTAACTTCTATCGTTCAGAATATATATTTAAGATTCACCTATTTCTTTCTAACTTTAATCTTTTTTTTTTTAAATCACCAAATAATAATATGGACACACCAAATGTGCTGATCTAATAACCTAATTGAAGGATGTTTTGGTTACTTTCACACTTGGGACAATGTACATAAAACTACTAAAATTGTTGTTATGCATTTTCTTTTTGTGTGCAGAAATAATCATCAACTCAGCTGAGCAAATACCTATTAGAATTACTGCTTGATCATACAGTAAGAAGACAGTTAGCTTTATACGAAACTGCTTAAAAATCTTCAAAAGTATCTGTACCAGTCCACATTCACACTAGCAATGAATGAGGATTCCTAAGGTTTTGCCTCATGCCAGCATCATATATTCAGGTCCTGTGGAGTTTCTGGTTGTTTTTATTGACTTCATCCATCTAAAAGGTATGTAGCATTAGGGAACTTCATGGTTTTAGTCTACATTCTATAATGAAATAACATTTAAAGCATCTTTTCACGTGCTTATACAGCATCCATATATTTCTGATAAAGTGTCTTCCTGAATTATGACCTTTCTAAAGCTGCACTGTTTGTTTTTCTAATTGTAGAGTTTTAGCAGTTATTTAGAAATTTTGGATTCTAATACTTAACAGGCTATGTGTCAGGCAAATATTTTCTTTCACTGTGAGTCACCTTTTTATTCATTTTCAACATTGTTTTTCTCAGAGCAAGTGTTTTCGAATATATTTTAATTTATTGTTTTTTTTTCTGTGTCTAGGATATCCAAGGCCACCTAAATTTGTTCCTATATTACCTTCTATAAATATTACCATTTTTCTTTTTACAGTTAGGTCTATGATACATTTGTGGTTGAGAGAGGCACTTTCAACCTTCTATTCATTAGCTATTTTCCTTGAAACCAGCCTCCATTCTCAAATGCTTCCAAAAGTCACCATACTCAAACAAACAAACAAACAAACAAACAAAAAAAAAAAAACACCTCTGCCACTCTCACCACTGAGGAAACAGGCACTACCAGATCTGACACGAAGCTTAGCAAGAGTACAGGAAAAATATCCCACGGTTTATGCTAATGACATTCAAACTACTGCCAGAGCCTCCTTGTGTCTAAGTCCAACTGTTTTCCATAAATGGGCAAACCCAAGGAGGCAATCCACAGTATTCACACAAAAGCAGAGTAAGGTATAAAATGGAAATAAATATAGGTCTTGGCTTAGGGGAAGAGGGAAAGGAAAGATAGGGCACCTTTAAAAGCATTAAGTTCTCTGTTTTATCAAATGCAATAAATAAGTTATCACATCTACTGGCATTTTATTTCACTTTTTTAAAAATTATGACATTTTATCCTCTAAGAAACAGAAGCTGAATATGCATAATTTGTCTGTTACTAATGGATAAGGAGTTTCAATGTGGTTATTAAGAGAACAACATATAAAAACAATGCCAAAATGACTATAAATATAAAATACATGAAAAACCTATTTGAATCCATTTTGATCACCAACACAATCAGAACTTGAGGGCCTATGATCCTTGAGAAAATGGAGATGCATGGACATAGGCTCCATTGACACTTGTTTCTAAATTGATGGCATTTTTTCAGATAGTCATTGAAGAATCCCAGAGTATGAACAGAAATCTCAATTCCCCTGAGTTTAGGAAGCAGAGATTAGAAATTCAGAATTACCAAGGAACTAGAAATGTAGGGGAAGTACTGTTTGAAAGTGAACCCCAAATTTTTCATGAAAGTTTCTTCTGAAATGAGGTGTAAGAGGCCGGACATGGTGGCTCATGCCTATAAGTGGCAGCCTTGGAAGCCATGGCCAGGGCCAGGGATCACGGTTTGAGTCCCACCAGGGGGGCACGTAGCAAGACCTAGTCCCAAAAAAATAGCTGGGTGTGGTGGCACACTCCTATAATCCCAGCTACCTGGGAGGCTGAGGCTGGGGATTGCTTGAGTTTGTGGTACTCCGGGCAATGTGAGCCTGTGGTTCCACAGGCAAAAATAGCAAGACTTAATCTCTTAAAAAAAAAATGAAATGAGGTGTTAAAACTGCTCATAGGAAGCACACATCTCAAAAACAAACAAAAATTTTACTTGACTGCCACAAAAAAATGGTATTTACAAAGTCACTCCATCATATTCTAAGGTAAAATGCACATTTCTTCTCTTATGTTAAAGCAGACAAGGACACCATTTCCGTTGTATCAGAGGTCTTAGTGAAGAAAAAAGGGGGAAGAAAAGCAATTATACAAACACTGATTTAAAAATAAAAATCTACTGCCAAATCTAGTGTTTAAGATATCATTTTTCATTTATAGTGCTAGTACTGTGAAGAAATGACTAATTTAGATCTGTGGAATGGCAGTGTGAGTTGGAATAGATTTCTGATCAAAAAGAAACTGCTCAAAGATTAACACTGCTTTAACGCATGGATGTAGGAACTATCTGCAAATATGTCTTACTAAATCTTAATATCTAAATGAATAATGAACTTAATGGATGATAGATAACACATTGAATAAGATAAAATACACATGAATCCAGAGTACTATTGAAAGAGGAATGAAAAACAACATAGATTTAGCATGAATGTCCAAAGAATGATAGGAAATCATGATTTTTTTAATCTGCTAATATAGTTTTAATGATTAACCAAGGTAACAAATAAAACCTAAAACCACCAGTGACATGTTAAGCATATAATTATGAGATCTCAGTTCATAGATCAGTTGTTAATTCAAAGGAGAAAATATTCAGGTGATAGTTTTGGTTTTACTAATAGTGGAAAGGCTTAATATTTTGTACTTCCAGCTGTGATAAAGAGGCAAAAATCACACATGCAGTAGTCTTGTCAGAAATATTTGACTTAAGTCAAGTAAACATACTAATTTAGGAAAATTTTTGGCTGTTCTTCAAAACAAAAGGCCCTGTACTCTTCAAAAATTCATATATGTGAACAGCAAAAATTTCTAAGATTCCATCAGTGTGAGAAACTGAAGCACAATGAAAGACCAGTATTGACTGAACCCTCAATGAGGTAAAACAAAAATATTTGTTTTACCATATAAAGTTTTTATTCATATAAAGACTATGGATGTATTAGACATTTATGCTGTAACTGAAGAAGTTGTGCTTGCTATATTATGATTTTGATTTTTTTTTAATTTTAAATTTTAATTTTGTAATTTTTGCACAATATTGGTCATATTTGTATGGTTGTCATTCTGCTTGGGTTTGACTCTCCTTCCATATTGTACTCCTTCTATATCCACCTACACCCACCTTTCCTCCTTCCTCCCTCCAGTCACTCCAACTCCTCACACTGCAAGTCATTGGTCCACATTTGGCCTACATTTTTTTTTTTTTCTTTTTCTGAACAATTCCCTTTTTTCCTGGGTTGGACTTGCACTCCTGGATAGCAACAAATGAGGCTTCTTGGATCTCCAGGAATAATTGAGGCTATAGTCAGGTTGAGCACATCAGGAACTTGTTGTAGGGCAAACCCAGGATCCTTTCTGTTGTCTGTCACATGGTACTGCTTGTGTACCATATAGTTTCTGATATCTTGGTTTGGGAGCCCAACTCCCTGGTGCTGGAGGTGATATATTCCTTTCTGGGGACAGACTTCCCCAGGTGGTTGGTCCAGCTCCTCTCCTCCCTCATGTTAGCATTTCTGTCATGGGGCCACAGTCACATCTCTGTGGCTTTCTTCCCCCATTGATTAGTAAAGGAGGGAGCCTCATTTGTCTTGCATGTAACTGTGGGACAGGGGTTCCCCAACTCCAGAGATGATGCAGGTAAAAATCTGAGAGAGGTCACCTCAATCGCTGGTCTCACCTTCTTGTCTCAGTGGTTCCCAAAATGCTGCTTGTTGGGAATGTACCAGGTGGTGAATGTATCCAAGGCCATTATTGCACACTTTCCTCTCCATTATATCTGCAGCTAGAGAGACTGTTCTGTTTTTTTTTTTTTTTCCATTACTAGTGCAGATCTGATTGAAGTTGAAGTAAATCAGACAGGGACCCCAACCTCAAGTCTCAGCAGAGGTACCCAGCCCCCAGGTCCCCACTCCTTGCCCATGTGAAGGCAGAGGCCAGCTTCCCAGCATGAGATTCTGGACTGGAGGCCCTGAGACCCTGAGATCCCAGTGACATAGGACTCACCCTACCCTCTACTCCCACCAGTGACCTAGGCCGCAGCAGGATTGTGCTGGAACTCTTCTCCAAAGGTCTGAGCCATCCAAAAGGACCTCTACTCCCACCTCCAGCTGGACTAGACTCACAGGACAGAGCTTGGAAGGTGGAGCCTACTAATCCCCTCTCCCAACTCAAGATGCCTGAGTGCCCTGGCCCCATCTCCAGACACTGAAAGGGTAGAGGCAAAGGTCTCCAGCCCCAAGACCCCTAAACCCCAAGATCCTAAGATCCTAGTGATGTAGGACTTACCCTACTGGAGGGTTCCCCAATGGGTGAGGCTTTTCAAAGGGATCTTGGCCCCTACTCCCATCACAGCTTGGATCAGGGTCAGGCCTAGAAGAGAGGGTCTACAAATCCCCTCTCCCACCTCAGGTCCCCAGGGGATTCACCCGCTATCCAAACCCTCCCACCTCTCTAACCTAGGGGAGGGGGCCAGGAATCCCAGCCTGAGACTACTTCCCCTCCCAGACCCAAATCCTGAGATCCCAAGTTCCTGTGGTGCAGGACTCACCCTACCCGCACCCCCACCAGCAGTCAAGGCTATAGCAGAGCTGTGCTGGGGCCCTCCCCTAGGCCCAGGCCATCTGGGAGACTTTCAACTCTCTCCTCCAAGCCAACTGGGACCAGGGTTGGACCTGGAAGTTAGAGTCTACTATTCCCCCTCCCCAGCTCAAGAGCCCTGCCCCATGATTTTCAATTAATGTAAATTTTCTTAAGTGTAATATATTGTAGTTGGGTAGGAAAATGTCCTTATCTTGGATGATACATGTTGAATTAGGGAAATGAATTGATATTCTGCAGCATTCATTAGTAAAAAGGAAAGGGGAAGGCTATAGCAGGTGGATAGTATAATAGAATTTGGTCAATGTCCATGATGGGTACAGATGTTTTATTGAATTTTTTGAGTATCTGAAATTTTTCAAAATAAAAGAGAAATTTTTAAGAACTTGAAAGCTGAACTCTACATTGATGCCTGTTTTTATCTTTGAAAGCTGATTTCTTATTTAAATGAATCTGACACAAGTCCAAACTAATTACCAAAGCATGAACCTTCCTAAAGGGTACCATTAATTGAAATTCAGAGCTATTACACTAACTATTCAAAGTGAAGTGGCTATATTATGAAGAACCTGCGTTTTTCTCAGGGTCTGATTCATTTTACTTCAAGTGTTTTTCTTTTTTGATTGAATACAGCAAGGTTTTATTTAATTATATAAATTATGCTCTTGGCTTTAGAAATGCTAGCAAAATAGATACAAAAAATTAATTACAATATTGTCAGAATCAACCATTAATCAGCAGGGTACAGCATCATAAAATGATCATTTTCATTTAGTTGTTTTAGTTTCATCTGCTAATTTCAAACAGAGTCTATACACAGATAATATTTTTCAAATAATCCTCACATGAATCCTTAATTTATCCTGTAATATCAGGAATCAGTCAAAATTTTGAAAGAAATAGTCTATATTTCTCAATAACAAACTAGAAAATCCATATTCACAAAATGCTGAATATTGTGCAAAACATATGTAATTTGCCTTAGCTCTTATGATGGGGAATGCTTTCAAAGTCTAAGCTATCTCAAATGCTCAATACAGCATTCATTTGGTGAAATGCTGTCAGAACATCTCTTTGAAGAGGGTTGGGGGAGCAGAGAGATGGAGAATAGGGGAAAGGGGGAAATGGAAAACAAAAGGTTTAAGAGGTAAAATGACTTTTGAATAAGACAAAGATGACCTTGTATCTTGTCAAAGATGACATCTGATGATCATACATCAATTTTATTCTTCTTTAAGGTAGAGTTCTAAATTTCCTCCAAACTCTCAGTTTTCTATAAATGACATTCAGCTGTTTTAACTATCCCCTTCCTCCTTATACTGTGTACTTCTCCAAATAATTTCAGGAAGAAAATGTTCTATATATTCTCAATTTTTTTCATTCATTAGTAGTTGAATTTTTCTGTATTTTTAATATATAATAAATATGGTTTTTGCTGCATTAATTTTATTAAGATAAATTTGGAACACCATAACTTTAGGGGCATAAGTAGATACTTATTTAGATTTATGTTACCCCACTAACCACCAAAATTTCTATAATCCTCCATCATAGTAGAATTGGTACCTCCGCACTTTGACCCTTAGTCTCCAACTTCCCTCTCTGACAATTTCTATTCACAGATTCTAGCATTTAGTTTAGATTATTTTTTTTCTGTTGTAAGTCATCTACTATTGTATTTCTCCTTCTGACTTGCTTCACTTGTAATAATTCCCTCTAACTTTATTCATGTTGTTGCAAATGGAAGAATACCAGGGTTTTGTTTGTTTGTTTGCTTGTTTGTTTACAGCTGAGTAGGTCTATTGAGATAGACTTAAGAGATAGATCCCATTCATTATCCACTTCATTATCCACTCATTTATCTCTGGACACTTAGGTGGTGTCCACAACTTGGCTATTGTGAATCAATATGCAGTAAACACACGTGTATAATCCTTGAAATTGTTTTTGTGCCTGAGTTACCTTGGAGTCAAATTGCTGGATCATATAGTAGAAATGTTTCTAATATTTTGAGAAACTCCCATACGGCTTTCCACAGGGGCTGTGGAAATATCAATAATTTATAAGAGCTTCTTACTCTTGACATCCTTGCAAACACTTGTTGTTTCTGATATTTGTGATATTGGCCATAGATGCAAAACTGTATTTCACTGTGGTCTTGATTTGTTTCCCTGGTGATCCCATATAATGAGTCTTTTTTCACATGCATTTTGGCCATCAACTTTTCTTTTTTTAAGAAGTGTCTATTTAGCACTTCTGACCATTTCTTGATTGAGCGATTTTGTTTTATTTTTTATTTTTGAGTAGTATGAGTTCTTTACATAGCTTGCAAATAAAGAAATGATAATTTCTTTAGCTGTGAGGAATTTTTTTAGTTTGATATAGTCCCATTTGTTCATTTTTACTTTTGTTTCTCTTACAAATTTAGTTGAGTCCCCAGAGACATCAGTATATTGAAACAACAGGTAACAAAATCAATATACATTGCATTTTTATTTGCAAACTGAAGAGAAAGACAACATTCTCATACAATAAAATTAGATACATAAGAACAAGCATAATAAAGGTGGTGAAAAGACATGTACTACAAAAACAAAAGATATTGTGGAAAAAATAGAAGACAGAAAGAAAGGGAAAGATAGCCCTTGCTCTTGGTTTGGAAGAATTAGCATTATTAAGATGGCTATCTTACCCTAAACAATACAGTTTCAGTGCAATCCCTATTAAAGTTTCACTGGTATTCATCAAAAAAATAGAGCAAACATTACTGAAATTTATATGTAATCATAGAAGACCCTGAATAACTAAAGCAATCCTGACAAAAAGATAGGAGGTTCCAACTTTCACATTACAAATAGTATAGTAATCAAAACGATACGGTTTCGCATAAAAATAGAACATCAACAGAACAGAATTGACAGTTCAGAAATAAATCCACACATGCATGGAAAGTCTATTTGTGACTAAAGAATTAACTGTATACAATGTATACAGTGGAAAAGAGAACTTCAATGTATTGTGTTCATAATACTACACAGATACATGCAAAAAAAACCTAGTCATATAAAATAGACAAGAAAACATAGGGAAACATCTATCTCTGTGGTTTCAATGATGTCTTTGGGGACTCATTTCCAAGGGAAAAGATAATAAATGCAAAAGTAAGCAAATGGGAATGCCTGTTAGCTTTTCAATTGTCTCCTCGTCTTTCTCTTAAATCTGAGGTAACAAATAGATTTCCTGCCAAATGTGACTTGTGGTGAATTGCAATGACTATTGAAATACTGTGTAGAGAAGAACTTGAGGGCCAATTCCAAATAGAAGAGCATTGTGTAGTGCCCAAGAGTCAAGGGGATGGGGAGTTTGCTGTGTGTCTGGTGATACTAATCTTTCACTCCAGACCACAAACTCTTCTCAATTTAACTTCTCCCTATTTTTTTTTAATCCCTCATTTGTGACTGTTGATTCATTTGTCTAATTTAAAACAACTTTATCTCAAAATGTAAAATCATGATATTCTCCCATGTACAAAATATAATTTTATAATTGTAAAACCTGGGAAAATACCTTGCCTAACCAATTTCACAAACAGGACATTTGTGAAAGTCAAATGAGATAGTACATACGAAAGTGACATGCAAATTCCCAGCTGACTAAACTATTATATATTAAAGGTAAACAGAAGATATGTCATTAATCTTTACTTCTAGCATGGCAATAGTTAAGCCAGAACCCTACAGACAATAGGAGAACAATTAATGTCTTTGAATTGTGTTGCTCACTTGTTATATTAAATTCTTTCTGGTTATGTTGATATGGCGAGTGAGGGTGAGAGCAAAAGGGTGTGTGTTTATGTGTCTGTGTAGCAGACAATGACTTTATTAGGCCAAAATCAATGAATTATCATTCTGAAAGTCACATATTAACTGATAATAGTTTTTGACATTTCTATATTGTAATATCACCTCCATGGAGGAACAGAATTGGGTTACTTCCTAACTAGAAAATTATGCAATAAAATGTCAGGTGCAATAGAAAAAAGGTAAATAACTATTAATTTTGATGAATAAGCTAAGATTGATGAAATATTTACAGAAAAGCATCCCATAAGACTATGAAATATAGCTTGATCTAAAGTTAAGAGTAAAGACTAGTTTCATAAATCTCACCATGTTCTTTCCATCTTGGTGAAAATGGTGTTCAGGACCACTAAACTTATTCAGCAGAGTTCTACCTCATTATTTGCTAACTTCTATACCTCAATTTGTTGTAAGGTCATGTTTATTATACCAAATTTATAGCATTTCTATCAGAATGACCATCTTAGGATTTATGGTACAATATTAAGATTGATTAAAAACACATAACCAACCTCATTTTTTTTTACTGGAAAACATGGAAACATTTAAATTAAATATTCCAACTCTCCCAGCTCAAATCTGCTCTACTCTTTGCATTTTCAAATTACTCATACTGCATCATAACTTTACCCATTTACTGAACCAAGAGATCTAATCATCTTCACATTTCCTTTACATGAACACAATTATTTTGTCATGTACTAAAAACCATGTACTCAAATTCATTTCTTACATGTTTTACATTCTACTCAACTCTATTGTCAGTGGATGTCATTCATCATTTCATTCTCATTTCAGGAGACAACAGCTGTAACATCTCAACTATTACCCCTTTTCCTTTCCTCTCTTCAAATTATTTTCAAGGCTGCACTGCATTTTCAAAAATAAAAGTGTCCCAGTACTATTTAAGAGTCCTCTGGCAAATGGTCACTGCTCAGTATAAACAAAACATACCAGCATAATCTGACCCTAGTCTATTATTAATCCTAGTCTAGTTACAAAAAATACTTGTACCTCTTTCCTCTCAGAGAGGCCAGTGTTTCTGCCATACTAAGCATATTAGCATCTCTTTTACACTAATGTTTCTTTCCCATACTCACTATTGAATATCTAACAGTCTCTCAGATGTTTCAAACTTAAGTGCTGAACAGTCTGCAGATGTTGCTGATTTGGATGGGACAAGTCCAAAAACAAATGTGTTTATGTTTTTTACCCCCTAGTGTCCTCATCCCCACTACTTACTCTCTCCTGATTAACACATTTATATTATCTGGCAAGTTTCTATGTCTCTGCAAAAAATAAATCTTTTTTTATGATGGGGTAGTCACATGAAACTTCTATAGAACAGTATCTAGCATACAAGGTTAACAATTATTAGAAGCAAAAGCATTATAGTTGTTACTATTATAAAACATTTGTATTTAGATGTATGTTCTTAATGAGTAAATTTTCAATTCAGATTCATTAACAATTGCAGTTTACGCAAGCCTTACTGATTTTACTCTACAAAGCTTGCTAATAGGGAAGTCCGAAGCAAAGAAGAACATTTGTCCACCATTCCAATATCCCCAAACAGAATTGATTATTTACATCACTTGGTTCTTTTTTGTACAGTATCTATAATTCTATCTATAAAACTTTGTACACTTTTTGGTATTGCATAGCATTTGTCTCTAGAGTACACAAACATCACACTCCTACTATTTATGTTTGCTCTGTGTGTGTGTGTGCGCGCGCGCAATTTCTAAAGCAGCACCCTTACTTTAGGAAAAATAGTACTAAATTAACTTTACTGGAATTTAAATACCAAACTGTGAATTCATGGCCTGGAAAAAAAGTATTTGTTGAATCAATGTTTACTTTTAATAGGAGGACTTTTGTAAAGAAATTATTGATAGAACAAGGAAGTAGAAAATTATTTGGGCATGTTTTCTTGCTGCTGATCAGTAAACCTATGTGAAAATAAGACCAGCCTGTTGCCCAGACTGTAGACTGTCGAACTTACTATATCAAATTCAATCCAAACATAAGTCACACATAAATTCTTCCTTTTTATTGCATTCCTCTTTATTGCATATTAATTTAATTATCATTTTCACTGTTAAGAAACAGTTCTTCATACAACCTAACCAATTAGCCAGAGCTTTTCATTGCTAATAATATAAGTTCCTAAGATCTATGGTTAGAAAAATTACTTGTAGAAAAATACACATATGTGTATTTATAACTTATTTATATTGGGAATATTCTTTAGAAAATATAAAAGATGAATCATTAAAATTTTAGCAGTCATCATTTGTTTTATTGATGAAACACAATTATGCTGAAGCTGAGAGTGATGTATGGCAACTTTTTTTCTGCTAAACTTAGTCCATATATGGAACAAAATTTCCCTATATTTTTCTGAGTACAGGAACACAGGACAAAGAAGATCTTTACATGAATTGGAATCCAAGATTTGGCAGTTATCCTAAAGAAAATTAACTATCATCTTTGTAGTGTGGTTTATTCAGTTGTGAAATAGGAATATATACAATTCTCTGGATTTCTATGAATTAAATAAGATATCACTGATTAAGACTTTTCTACTATAAATAACATGGAACAGATCCTTGACAAATTCCAGAGGTAGTTACTGCTATCATTTTATTTGAATTTGTATGTCCATGCTTAGGTAGGTATATATAACTAAAAAGTCAGAAAAAGTGTACTCTGTTTCGTTTTATCTGCTTCAAACATCTAAATCATTAAAGGCATTACTTACATATTTTCTAATCTACAATAAAAATCCAATTTAAATTCTGACTAAACTGTTAGCAGTTTCATATTTTATTCATTAGGATGCATTAGATATGCTGAAATAGTGGGGGTTAAGGCTGCTAGAGAGTAAAAGGATAGTTAATGTTTACTTTGAATTTTGTTTGTCAAATTACCCCTTCTAAAAATCTAGTTAAAAATTTCAAATTTCATTCATCAGAATGAGTAAAAATAACAATTGTGATTGTGATGACATATATCATCTTACAAATTAAATATATATATACATGCATACACACATATATATTTGTATATATACAGGTAGACACATATGTGTGTATATATATATATACACACATACATACATACACACATACATACATACATACACAGAGGAAACAGGGTTCTGATAAATATCACCTTTCCTTTCCCTGAGACTTTTTCCATTGAATGAAAGATAATCATAAGAATGAACTAGATGAAGATAAGTTACAGCTTTTACAACAGAACTGGTGCACACAGCTTCTATGTACAAGCTCAGTCATTTCCTAGCATTTCATTCCAAAATCAACTTACTCTACAAACTGCAGGACTCAACCTCACAGGGATAAAGCATATCTCAGTAGGGTTATCAAATGACAAACACAAGATCACACTGTCTTTCAGGACCCACAGGGCTAGAGTTAATAATTCACTGCTATTCCCTTGGTCAGAGAGAGTGAGAAAGTGCAGAGATGAAATATCCCATCCAACTTTTCCCTCTTGGAAGTTGAATTTTAATTTTTTTCTTTTGCAGATATAATTAATGGCTGTGTTTTCTTCTAATAATCTATCTATCTCTATATATATATAAAATCACTTGATTCAAAAAGCATTTGTCTTTTCTCACATTAACAATGTTAAATGATTAGGAGTAGTCAGTAATTCCCCAAGATAGCAATGTCATCAGGTATTTACAATGTGCTTTTATGTGTGCTGCAATTTTCATTTTATAATATAATACAAATTCTTTTGTTCGAAAAGTTACAGTAAAATATTTTGCAGAGGAAATAAGATTATTATTGCTATCAACTCTGATCTAGGCTCCAGCCATCAGAGTACCATTCCGCGTCTACCACTAGGTCTATGACCTGGACCAAGCTGACTAAGAGCCAGGTGTAAGAACCTGCTCTGCTCCACTGTGGCCCCAGGGACCCAGTTATAGATGATTAAAAACATGTTGACATCCAGTTTCTCCTTATAGCCTGCACCAGAGCCAGACAGAGCATGTACCCCCCTGGCCAAAACTACATTTCTTACTCTTGCTGGGCATCTCCCTGGGACACATGAGCCATGTGCTGTTAGTCACTACTTCCATCTTTTTTCTACTCCGGTAGAGACTTCCTAGGTCCTAATTCCCACCCAATCCCCACCTGGACAGCCAGACAGAGGCAATTGCATTAATTGTTACACAATTCTGAGTATGAAAGGAGGGGGGAAAAGGCAGTTGTTTTTCAATTTATTCCTTTCAAAAACTAGTTTGAAGTTTCAAATGATT
>PVHY01007269.1:17496-68687 GCA_004024945.1 Uropsilus gracilis
GGTCTAGTTTGTAACAAAATATGGTCTCCTAGGGGCATACACTTCTTTGAGTGCCCCTTTACCTGTTCTGTTTCGGGTCCAATACTTGGCTAATGCAAGAGCCAATCAGGATGCAGCATACCTGGCTGATGCAAGAGCCTCATGGGTTTACAGTAGATTGGCCTTGTCATAGGAGCTAATTTCTTAGCTCTCTACAGATTTGAGGTTTCCATAATACACGGTGTACATACTATAACATTGAGAGTTGACACATATTTAATATTGTTTTAAAAATGTGTTCATACATCTATACAGGAGTTAAGATAGCCCGCAGTTATGTTTGTCCCATGCCAAATATACCAATCTAAGCATTTGGGGGAATGTGAAGAAACAAAATGTATATTTCTATCATCTCATCAAAGGAGAGGTAAGAGATGAGGGGGAAGGGGAAGCAGAGCAGTGAGGAATGGGCTCTTCTTAAAGTGTGATAATGAACACCTGCCTGTGTGCAGTCCCAGGTTCTCATGAGTGCTGACACAGGCAAACACTCCAGGGAAAAGGGGAAATTGGTGATCTAGTAAAATATGGTCTTTAGTTAAAGGGCAAATGAAATTGTTCTAGAAACCTTGGGGATACTTTAAAGTGGGAGCTATAGACAGGGGGCTGCTCATTAGAGTTTGTGCTTAAGTACCAGTTCCACTTTATCAGGGAAATTGTTCATTTGTGTGAAAATTTGACCTCTGTCAGTTTGCCAAGCAGGCTGGGCTAAGGGGTGAGAGCAGATTCAGTGTGCTTGCAGAAGTTAAAGCCACCAGGGGACTACTTTCAAAGGACACTGCCAAGGTTAGCAGACCCAAAATCTGACCTTCCTCTTCTTTCCTTCCATTTATATCTGTTTGTAAAGTTCAAATAGTTCTTTTTTTCCCAAAAAAGAAAGCGCTTCAAATGCAATAAAATGATAAAAGATTCCAAAGGGATGCAGCTATAAAAAGAGAATGTGAAAGAAAAGTGTTTCACTTAGGAAGGCTGGTTATTTAGGGAAATATAATTCAGAAAGCTAGGTAACAATTACCATATTTCTAACCTAGATTAGAGCTAGTCTTAATTTTTTATGGTGCTACCACCTTTTAACAAGAGTCAAGTATTATTGCTAATGCATTAATGAAGGAAAAAAGAAAGAAGTTTTTTTCCTCAGGATGTCTGCTATCCACTGAAGCTAGTAATTAGAAATTCTTTAACTTCTCCAAATATTTGGATCCTTTTATCACATATCTACTTAAACTAGAAAGAAAATGGAATGATGGGTCATGATTCAATGGTATGGGTATATAACAATGAACTAAAAGTTGATTTAAAAAATCTATACTAAACTCTACATTCTAAGGTTTTATGTCTTACATCTCTATACATTATTAAGCTACTTGATTTATCTACTTACTATTAGTTTCCTCTTAATTGTGTGTATGCTTGCAGAGGGAATTGAGTTTGTTTTATTATCACAGCTAATGCATAGCAAAAACTAACTGCTATTTTCATGGACTTCCTGATTATCACATGTTTTCTCTTTTTTTTAAAGTATATAGAGAACATCTTTATCTATATTGCTAGCATAGAGTTCTGAGCAATTTCTCTGACATAATAAAGTATTATGAGTAAACTGCTTTACTGGGAATTTTGCATATATTAGTTCATTTATATATATGGGGAGATAGGTTATTACTGGGATTAATCATAAGAAATTTTTGATTCTCCATTTTTAACTTGATAAATACTATTTTCATCTGGCTCAGTCTAATATTAACTCTGCTTCCAGGGTGTAAAAGGCTTAGAGAAATTAAATAAATTCAGCAAAGTACAATACAAATAAGCAACGACATTACAATCTGAGCGAGTATTTAATTATAAATGCTATTTTCTATCTCTTGTTTTTCAAATACGACTTCAGTAGAAGAATCACAGGAGCACTGAAATCAGGGATAAATGACAGTATTTTGGACCTTCACAGATTTCTTTTAAAGTAAATATGGAGTTATATTAGCAAAATGCAGAGTAGCATGCATTCTTAAGACAAGAGAAGACTCTGGAAACGTTTCACACTGCCACTCTATCAGAAAATGGTAGGAAGTAGAACACAGGAGGCCCTAGAGACCCCTGCCCTACTGCCATTTGTTTTTAAGGAAGTGTCCACACTGAGATAAGCCACAGATCAGCAAACTAGATAATCTGATAGGGAAAAGAGAGATGGTATTTTCTCTAAAAAAAGAAAGCTACCTCTTGTAAATACTATCGCTATGCAATTATTTGCTTTAGAGTAACCAATGTTATAGGAAACAGCAGCCTTTACTAATTAACTAATTACTAATTGATAGATATGAAAATGAGTTCCCAATTCAAAGATGAATTAGGAATATGCTTAGGTAAAATGTACACTTTTGTAAAATTCAAGAGTTATGTTTTTGCTTCTAAAAATGTTTTCTGCATCCATTACTTATTTCTAAATACCAAAAAAGCATGAGTTTTGCATTTCTGTGCTGCTGTACATCATTATAATTGAAGACAATATTTCAGAAACTATTATATTGAAGGTAATATTTGCTTTCTGGTTGCAATTTAGAAACTTATGAAATAACTAAACATATTTTCAGTTTCTATTTAAGCAACAATTAATAAAGATTCAAAAATACAAAGTACTCATATTTTTTTAAAGAATACACAAGTGTTTTACTTAATTATCTTCAGTGACTTTTAATGAAATACATTCCTTTTCAGTTACAATTTTGAGTGGGATAAAATAAATCACTTAATAAACTGATTAATCAAGGTTATAGTTCAGCACAAAGTTTTCTGAGTAGCTCCACTTTCTAAAAGTAAATATGGATTTTCTACATACATATAAAAACATACAATCCTTACCTCTACAACATTCTGCCTTGAATTCCTGTGTTGTAAGCAAGTTATATTGAAGAAAATGAAATCTGTATATGGCTTTATTTTTATGTCTATCTGATTTCTACAAGACTACTCAAATTCCTATTTACATTTACTAAAGCAACTGGAAAAATGTTCTCACATATAAAACATAATTCACATTACCTACTCTTTTAGTTTTCCAGTGTATTTTTTCTAGAAGAAGTAAAATGACCATAAATGAGATTTATTTTTAAAAAGTATAATGTGACTGGGAGTAACTATTATATTTCTCAAAAGGGATAGACAGAAGAGTTTGTTTCCTTGAAGAAAATGGAAAAATTAAACTCAAGTTAATTACTACAGTTGAAACAGGTGAACAGCTCTAACAAAGCAGACTTTCTTGATCAGAGCCTGCTGGAGCTAATTGTATTAGTTATGGTAACAGTGCCCTCCAGAGGAATTCTGAAGGAATTTAAAACCAGAAAATTAAAGACTGGAAATTATAAATGTAAATGCATCCTTTTAATGTAAACCAACATGCTCATCTTACCCAATTAACAAACTTCAGCTTAAATTTAGTTGAAAGTCAACACATCTATGACTACAAATATCAACAAGTACAGACTTTTTATGTTAGGCCATCTGAGAATCTTTGCTAATATATATATATATATTCTTAGTATACTTTAAAACATGGCATGTGTCATTTTAAGTTAATTTAAAGGAAGGCGATTAAGGGATTCAAAATTGTGATTCTACTGCCACTTTTCCTTCATGCTATTTCTCTTGGCAAGTCTTTATACGTTGGTGTATATAGAGCTATGATCTTATAGCAGTATCACCAAAATAGGAAAAAATAAAAAAACAATCATCATCAACTATTGAAATTAAATTGTAATAGGGGAACCCAAAACAATAGACCCCAAATTGATAACACAAATGTAAACTAGAATATCATGAAAATGAAAAATAATGTTTAATTTAAATATACTTTTTTATTTTTAGAGAATTCATAATGCTTTACTGTTATCACCAAAATAGTTTTTGGTATTTTATCATATTAGACACTAAGGCAAATGCTAGACATTCATTTGTAATGATGTTTGCATTTTACCTCATTCACCATTATCAGTTACCAGCACAATGATTTCCTGCATATGAAATATTGGGGGAACAATTATTATAAAATAAGTTTCTCTCAGTGATTTACTAAAAGAACTGTAAAGAACTGAGTTTATTCACTTAACATTACTACCAGAAACTCAAGAAATAAGAAAAAGAGTGAAAAGCTGAAAAAACAAAGAGCAAGGACAATGAAAATTATATGCATCTACAAGTGTTCATATGTTTATATACCCTATCATTTAAGTTACTACCATTTATAGTAATTCTAGAAACCTAGGAGGTCATTTTATTTAATAAGTCCTTCCTTGCTTTCCAATGTTTCCAGTGATTTATTTTATTTTTTCTGTAATATATGTTTTGCTACATATTATTATTATTTTTTTTTTGGTGATAATCTTTGGTGATAATTTCTTTGATAGTATACTCCTTCATAATATCCTGAAAATGTGATTACTATTTTTCTCTAACTCTTGAGAGCTAATATATTTTGTTAGTAAAGTGTTCTATTTTTTCCTTTCAACAAATTGAAGATAGTATTTTATTTATATATTGCTGATTTCAAAAAGTCTCTGTCAGCTGAAATTTTATATAAGACTGCTTTTAAGATTATATTTACTCCATCTCTGCATTCTACACTTTAATATATGGATATATAGAGATATATGGATTTATTTTTATTTATATTTTCTGTCTTCTGATTTGTTTCTTCACTGTCAAGTGTCTTTAACTTTAATCAAGTCTATAAAATATAATAAATTATATTTTTTAAATTTTCATTCTGAGACCAACTCTCTACTGTCCTAAAGATTCTACAGGAGAATCCTGTATCTTCCATACAATATATTTTACATGAATATATTTCACATATTGTCTTAAACTTTTCAGTTTTTATATATTTGTGGTGTCCTTTTGAGCAATTCCTTCCCAAATGCCTTCAGATAACTAATAATTGCTTTAGCTTTTAATCTGCTATTTATTCAGTTATGTATATATCTTAAATTATTTTTTCTTTTAATATAAACATGTTTTATTCTTTATTAAAATTAACTTCCCCAGATATATACATATTTCTATTTTGTCTACTTTTACTGTGTTTTGCCTTTTTGGTATTTTGGTCCATCCTTACAGTTTTTAAGCTTACCTTTATTACTTAATTAATTTAAATAGATTCGGTTTATTCTTTGGATTTAGTTCTATTATCTCATGCTTGTTTGCCTCCCCCCCCCAATTTGGCTAGAATTGATGATTCAGTCCTGATACTCTGTTTAATTATTTGTGCTGTGCTGTGATTTACTTTAATTTCAAGCTCCTCTTTAGTGAGACTTGTGTTTTTCTCCCTCTTGAATCCCCAACCAGTCTGGATTACAAGAGTGATGTTACACATGTCCAAGGGCACCTATGAAACAGGACAGCCTTTTTTGTTAATCTCAAAGACTGGGGACATCAGCAGCACAGAGAGCTTCTTTCCTATTTCCTCTCACCAGAACACATATTTTAGATCCTGATTTTACAATAGCAGACAATTTTCCTTATCCTACAAAAAATTTTTGATCTTCTTTTCTCCTGAAATTGGTGGTCAGAGATTCTCAGAGGTCTACTACTACTTTAACTTACTTGGTAACCCTTAAAGATTACCAAGTAATCTTGAAGATTTATTTCAAGGTCAGCTGAAACTCATTCTTAACCTAATTTCCCATCCCCACTGTGTGCAAGGGAGGTTTCTTACCTTTGTAGAAACTCAAATGAACAGTCCATATAATCAAAACATCCAATAGTTTGCAGGATTAAGAGAGGGCCATTGCATTATTTTAAATGGTATGTTTTGTTGCTGTAGCTTAATACAGTAACAACACCTGTTCTGAGTTTTAGTGGAACACACGGGAATCTGTTCAAACACATATATGAATTGTCATGATACAGAATAGACAGAGAAACAGAAGCAGGTGTAAGGTAGCAGTATGTAAGTATATTGTATTTACAGAAGTAATGTACAGTTTTCTAATATTCACAAAGTGTACATTGGGAGCTCACGCTAATTTCACTTATCAAGACTAATCATAGCTCTATAAACTGATTAATAAAAGGGCCTCAAAATAGTGGTCCTGATACAATGTCTTTTATAATAATCTATAAAGCAAAAATGATAAGGTAAGTAGACCTATGAAAGGAAGAATACAGACACATTGTTAACAAGGACTCAAATTTTAGGAATTCTTTTTAACCATATTCCCTATTTAGTGATAGAATTTAATTAACTTGAAAATGTTATTACTACCTTTTTAAAACAGGATTTCAATGTATGAATAGACTTCTCTAATTGAATTTTTAATTAAATAAAGAATAGAAAAATAGTGTTCAACCTGAGTGTAATTCCATTTCTAAGTAATAATAATGAAATAATATAAATTTACCATGTCACTATAATAAACTCACACTGTACCTAATTTCAAGCAATTGATAGGAACTATCAGTACTATCTACTATTATACTTTAACAAGAAAAGGACAAGTCTCACTAATTAACAATATAATATTTTATCACATTTTATCATTTTGTTGATTCAGGGATATCATTTGTTAAGTTTTAATGAGGTTCATGATTCTTATACATAACACATTTTCAAATAACATCACAGTGTTAGTATTCTTAGGAATGTGAATATCCATTAACTCACTTTTATAATGTAAAACTTATAGAAAAAGAAACTAAGATTAAGAGATTAAGACTTTAAAAAGTTTACCTCAAGTTACAAAATAACTCTAACAAAGCTGGTGTTTCATAACTCTGGGTAGAAGTTCTTTTCACTAGACTCATCATTCTCAAATTATCATCTGTGAAATCTGGGGTGCCAGGCACCCCTTCAGGAGGTGTGTGAAGTCAAAACTATCTTTTTAGAAGTACATGATGCCATTTTCATTTTCTGTTTTGTTCACAGAGGTAATGTTGCTGCAGAAGTTAAGTACATGTAAAACCACTATCATAAATCAAGGAAGCATGCACAGAGTATGCTAATAGTTACTCTGCCAAAGAGGGACAATAAATAATAAAACAAGTTTTATTAAGTACATAAGCTATAAAAACTGGTTTTAAATGATCTACATTTTTAAAAAGTAAATCGTTTTTAAATGCTGGAGCAATAAAATCATTATCCTTATGAAATCCTATCTTTTTAACAAGTCAACTTATATATGCAATGATATGAGAATTACATGCAAAAGTCATTTATCATGTACAAAAGTATAGTGATCATTTCAAGGAAAGGCAAATATGTAATCAATCATATGAATTTTAAGCTGAACGAGTCTTATGTCTAAGGAATACCATTTTTATTTATATTGACTGACTGCCAGAGAAACTAGCTATTCAAATTTCACTGCTGGGTATTTGACATTCTCAAAAATAAAGTATACCTGTCTGTCAAAAAAAAACTCATTGTAATAAAAATATTTAATCTTATAAGCAAATCTATGAATATTGGCAAACTTGTACCTACCACCACAGTTTTGTATGTTATTCATTAAAGATTTAGGTCAGTGGTGATCCTAACAAATATGGCTTGGTTTGATTAGTGTACAAGAAAATGTGTCAACATTTGGAATATATACATTTTTAGGAAATCCTATTTTCCAAATATGCAATGCTAGTGTTACAAAATCATGCCAGTAAAAGATTCAGGGTAAGATAACCTCATGGATTTAATGCAACAGTGTGAAATTTTTTTTACTGATTTAAAAATACCATATTGTAAGTAATATTTACACTACTCACTTGATAAATTCTGGTATGGTATGAAAGAATAACACCCACTATTATCTGAAAAAGCTAGTAAAATAGTTCTCCCTTTCCAATTACATAGTGAATATAACCAGATTCAAAACAATGTATCACAACAATTGCATCACAACAGACTGAGTACAGAACTATTTGTCAGAATCTGTCTTCTTTTAAAACTAATAGATTTAATAGGCTTATAAATAAGACTTGCAAAAAAGTAAAAAAAGTCATTTTCTCATTATTTTCTGCTTAAAAAAGTAATTTTTGCTAATGTGTACATACTGTCATTCAATATTGTTTGAAATGAACATAAACATTTTAAATGTTTTTCCATTTTAATTTCTTATAAGGTGGATGAATAATAGCTACTCAGAGATTTTTACTCAAATGAACAATATGAAAAATAGCTACTCAGAGATTTTTATATTTAAGATTACTGAGACTAAGAGTTTTGATAACTGATCCATTAGCCTGAAGTTCATTCCTTAAGTGGCAAATTAGTCCAGTAACCTTTGTAGAGAGTGGAAGTATGTTATAAAACTATAACACCTTTACTTCTGACTCCACAAAATCATCAATAGGTTTGTTTATATTTGTCCTGGGCAGCATAAAAAAATGTAAGAACCTCAAGCAAAAGCAAATTTTCTAAGAGAAGTTTGTAAATTCCTATCACAGTCATGGTTCATTCCACTACTGTAGGCCTCAGAGTCAATAATTGAGAGAGGATTAAACAACTGAAAAACTGGAAAGAGTTTCAGTGTCAACAGTAAGAGTTAACGGAAGAGATTGAAAAAAATGATTTTGATAGTGTCGCGGCAACCATTCAACATGGTTAAACAGAGCATGGAAACACATAATTTTATTTGTGTAGTAAGTGATAAAGTAAGTGATAAGATAAAGTCAAGGGTGAACAAAACTCTTTTCACACCATATAGTCATAAATCATTAAACATAAAATGAACTTCTGAGCTTATTTTGATCTCATTCTAATGATGAGAGAAATAAATTTAAAATAAAGAAGAAAATACAAGGTAAGCATGTATATATTGTGTTGTTAAAAGGCATTGTATGCATATAATCATAGAAAAGTTTATGTAATTGCAAAAATCATTAATGCATAAGTGGAATTAGATACCCATAAGCAAAGTTTTCTTCATTATGTATATTTCTTTAATTAAAGGATAGCTTTTTTGGATCAAACTACCGAAAATTTTGTAAGAGTAGTTTCTATAGTCTTTAATTGTTGATAATCATCATTCAAAATTCATAGAAATGGAACTGTAAAAAACAGAAAATGTTAAATATGTATGTTAAATATATATATATATAATTATATCTGATCTACTCAGTACAAAGAATAAATCAAATTCAAAGAAAGAAACAAAATAGAAAACTAGAGACAGAAAGAGATAAATGTAGACATTTTATATAAGTAGAATGTGTACTTGAGAACAGTAACCAGTGAAAACAGGTACTAAGTTCACAAGAAAAAAAAATGGCAAGATAATAAAGTCCTTACTTTATTTTAGTTATCATTTTGGATTTGTTTTTAATTAATCCATGAAAACAACATTTAGTTTTATTGCATATATCCATTTCTGATGGTTCTTGTATTTTCAAATAGAATTGTAAATTTGAAAACCCTAAACATGACACTGGAATTCAAAGTGAATCTGTCATTTTAATAATACTTAAAGACCCTCATAAACCCAGCATATTAAACTTCCTGAGTGTTTTTATGTTGGATATTATTATAGATGAAAGAAATATAAAGATAATTATGACAAAAATTTTTGAGATAATTATTACTTAATCCCAGTCTTCAAGAGTTTATATTCAGTAGGGAAGAACTAAGTGACAATTAGTTCTTAGACAACTAAGTTCAAGGCACAGTATGATCATACTGATGAGACACAAGAGGTTTTATTATAAGATTAGTGTAAAAATAGTGAGAGAAAAAGTTATAGAGTCAAAGTGATCTTGGGGAATTAAATATACCCAATTAGGACAAATTATTTACCAAAGAAAATGTCTGGAAGAAAGTATCTTCCCTAATTTCATAATTTGTAACAATGCAGAAACTGAATGTCATTCAATAGAGAGAACAAGAAACTCAGAAATTAGCAACATATTTTAAAGACAAAATAAAAGAAACCTAAGATATTTCCAGTACAATCATCTCTGATTCTAGTACTTTAGGGAATATAGTAAACTGGATTCTGAATGTTCTTGGTAGATAGCTAAAAGGATATAATAAAATCAAAAATTCATTAGGAACAAACTTTACATTGCTATTGTTGGAATTCTAAGCTTGTTTCACACCTGATTTTTATTCACTGAGAAATAAAGTACTCCAGGAGATCCATGAATCAGATCTTTTTCCCAAAGTGATTCTGAAGTAAAGGGTTACCCAAATGTAAAAAATGTAGAAAAGACTAGAATTCTTAATTATTGTCTGATGAGGAGTATTTTTAGCACAGTTATAATATATTTGATTTCCTTGGAGCGATGAAGTATAACTAAAGAGAAAACAAAGACTTGCTCTCACAGCAAACTTTGAGCTATGCATATTAATTTTAGAATAATTTAGAAAAAATAAGATAATAATAATAATAAGAAGAAGATAATCTGGATTACAAAGTAAGTTAACACAGGTAATATATAATAGTGGTTGTATCTAAGAAGGAAAAAGGCAGGAGGAATTTTCTAATTTAACAAGGTAGATTCTAATTTTCAAAATTCCTTTTTTAAAGTTAAAAATATGGAGAAGAGTCCCAGATTTGTAGTTTTTATCATGAATTCTAAGGCAAGTCCTTCATTCTTTCTGAATCTAAGTTTTTCAGCTATAAAAGGGATGCAATATCATTATTCCAAAGTTTTCCACAAAATTTCCATGAAAATCAAATGATAAAACCTATATATTACTATAAAACATTAAATGGGCGTCTGTATTTTGAGATAATAGGGGAAGTACTATAAGTTGAAAACAAAACAAAGAACAACAACAACAAAAAAAAAGCTCAGAAAAGTTTTTATGAGGAAAAAGAAATATTTTCTTAAGATATCAAAATTTGGAGTTCAAAATTTGGAGGACTTCTTTTTAAAGAATCACAATGCTTTATTTTTTATATTTAATTTCTCTTAATTTCCAATGAATTTTCATTTTAATTCAAAATTAACATTTGGATTTTACAATTCCTGATACTGGTGTATTATAATTAAACTGAAAAGAAACCTAATTTATAATGTAAGATATACTTATTGCATTTAATGTTACATCCTAAAATTGTTAGAATTCCTCTGTATAGTCTGTAGCATTCTAACACTCATAGATGGAGTGGAGTCCAATTTAATGACTTAATATTGATGTTATTACTGTGAGCAGTATAGAATTATCTGGCAGTGAAAACAGGACATTCTCTCCTCACAGCCTGACTTATATAAAGCCTCAAATTACGATCAATTGTTTCCTTGGGAAGCTATGAGACATAGAAAGGGCAATATCACAGTTTGAATATTTAATTGCATTTGATTAAGCAGATGAGGGTAAAAAGTTTTTATGAAGTATTTGGAAAATGTCTTCCTTATTATCTCCAAATCATGTAACAATGGACTGATGAAAACCCATATGCTATGTAAACCTGTACTCAACATAGTTTAGACTTTTGCTTCCTCACCAGTGTTCATTCTTGATATCAGGGGACCTGTCACATTCCTATATCAAATGGATGTGGAAAGAGGGGGCAAACATCTGAAATATCTCAGAACTAGAGATCAGGAATCCCTGGTTTTGACCGTGGAATTATAATACTTGAAAGATTCAGGCTTCTCTGAGATGTGTGCACATCTCTGATGAGCAATACCCAACATCAGTAGAGAGAGGGGGAACCAGGACAATCAGAATAAGCAAGTATAAAGAGTGAAAACTATTAGAAAATGAAACTGCCTGAATTGTGAATTACGGGGTGGTAACTAATAGGGACCAAGTTCACCTGAGAATAGAGCAGACACAGAAAATAGCAGAACTGAGACGACAAAATACCGAATTCTGATGGCAGTATTGAAATCTTAGATCAAGTAATACCTGTACTTTTTTAACCATACCTCTTAATTTTCAAGTTACATAAAATCTGTAAATTCTACCTCTTTCCCCTAATCCTCTAAAGCCAACTTGCATCCAAAATAAGCTTTACTCTGTGTGGATATTTCTCAAAACACTAAACATGAATCTACCACATGATGCAGCAATTCTCCTCCTAGGAGTCTACCCAAAGGACAAAAGGACACAAAAACTCTAAATCAAAAGGAAACCTAAAATTTCAAAACATCCAATGTGAATTAAATTAGGGATCATAAGCTGTGAGTACTCATGAGGGGCCCCAAGGTGATAGGCATCATTCATTTGCCACATGTTACCACCATGTAATTACCTTTCAGGAATGAACTAGTCAGGGGGTAGGGAAAGAGGTGACAGGTTGCTGTTGTTATTTAAGTATTTTTTTTGCATTAAAAATAAAAACAAAATAAGCTCTACTGATAATATAGGCAATATTTGGATAGAATCAAAGCTGCTTCTTGTTTGTTGCTTTTACTTATCCTTAGAAGCATCATATTCTCTCTATATAACAAGTTCATAGGAAGAGAGAAAAGATACAGAAAGATATATATAGATATAGATATCTATGCTACAGCTATATACTATATATATATAAACTTGTGTATATATATACACACACATATACACACACAAACACACACAAACACACAAAGATACATACACAAACAAACACACAAAGATACATACTTTGGGAAAGGTTCTGCACTACATCTTTTGACTTGATATTTCTATACTCAGGTCCATTACTCAATGGCCTTAAATGTAGTTCAAAAGGCTTACTTGTAAGTCATATTTTATCTTCTGTACAGTCTGCTGGTGTAATAACAAATTCAATGAAATGGTCCAAATCACTTTCTTTTATGCCCTCTCTCCAAACTGCTGGGTTGCTTTTTGTTATCAGAACTCTAGCACATACTCTCTATATCCTTAAGAATAGTCAATGGTATCTGGTACCAAGTAGACTTCAGAGTTGATAGATTTTTCTTCTGAGAGAAAGTAATCAGACTGCTAATTTCACTTGCTATGGGTTTTGCTTTCTTTCAAACTGTACACGTGCTCAAAACATTGGTGTATCTCTCTCCCCTATACCTCAAGAAAAACTGTATTTAAGGGAATAAATGTTTTTAAGAAACAAATATGATGAAAATATTAATGACTAGGACAGTATTGTTTTTTACCTTTTGAGATATTTCCTTTTGAATAGGAAAAATTACTTTTCAAACAATGACTACCTAATAGTGGAATTTAAATGAAAATAATTTGAGACTATCAGTCCCATTTGCCAACCTAAGTTATATACTATATACTATATTAGAGCAAACTTCCACCTTTTTAAAAAAAAAATCTTTGTCATCTTTTTCAAACACTTTTACACTAAATATTTTCTTTCCATTCTCCTTGTGGTTCCTCTAGAGCCTCAATGATCAGTATGCTTTATGTCATAAATACATTTTTTTTGAAGAGCACATGTCTGTATGATTCCATTAAGATAATCTGACAATTTTAAATTAAAACAGAAATTACAACCTTAAGTTTCCACTGATTTTTCCATTGAAATAAAAAGAAAACCTCAGAAATCACTTACAATTTACAAAATCGAGCTTTTGGGAATAGGATGGCCATTAAAAAAAAAAACAAACTTTCTTTATAGTGTCACATCTTTACCCCAATAAATTTCCAACAATAAAACACCCATGGTTTCTTTATAAACTTCTTATGCTATCACACTGAAATATTTTCTTGGAGATGATGATTATAGGATTTCCTGTACTGAAATATGAACTTTAACTTAATCTGATATAGTTAAAATGAGTCAGAAAAAAAGGTTGATTATCTGATTTTGTATGGCAAACAAACGTATACTCATTATGTAGCCTTACAAAATATCACTAACTGAAATTTTTCAGCATAGTCCATTCTTAACCATACTAAAAAGAGTATTACATATATACGTACTATTACTTGTATGCTACAAAACTGGGTTAACTTTATCATTTAGTTCTAATAAGGGAAAAGAAACAAAAACAGAACATTATTCCTCATACAGATATCAAAAATTTTCCACTTATCCTTCAAAAATCTTCCACCTATCAGTGTCTTCTAAACTCTAATTGCACAAAGAGGGATATGGAGATACACTATTTGCTTGAAAATAGCATATATTGCTCGAGACAAGTTTTTTCTTAGTACCAAGTCAAATTTCTACCACAATCAGGAGTTAGAGCCTACCACGTAAAGAAGCAATGAATTTCCAGAAGGTGGCACTCTAGAATAATTGGAAACCTGGGTTTGCTTCAACCTGAAACAAAGCAAAGGTACATTTATAGAACATCAAGTTAACAAAACAGAAAACAGAGTTCTAACCCAAATCAAGACCCTATTGCCCTCTCTCTCTGATAATACTTAAAATTCTGTATATTTCTCTATGTCTCTTTCTTAAATTACTGTCTAGGAAAATTAGCAGCACAACACAAACAGCTAAGATATGGCAGCTACAAAACAAAATAGACAAAACTATCATGACACATGTTAAAAATTAGGTCACATTTACATGAGAGTCTACCAGCTTCTGTTTTACTTTTAGTAAAATTCACTTATATATTTGAAAAACTTCTAATGCTATACAACTATACTATATACAAAATATATACAAGATGTAATAATTAATAGGCAAAATCAGAAAATTATGCAAATTTTGTAATTTTCCAGTAATTACTAAAACAACATAACAGCCTATAAAACATCCTTGGTCAATAGTAAGCATATGGAGAAAATGAACAACAGAAAAAGAGTTGACAATTAGAAGAGATATAAAATAAGAATTTCTTTTGGGGAAGAAAGGGATTATTAACTGAACTTTCTAAATAGAGTTCTTAGAAATCTTTGCCTAGTGAAAACATTACAGTATTGGTAAAATATGACTATAGTAAATTAAAGTAGTGGTAAAGTATGACTATAGTAAATTAATCCATTTTCAATGCACACACAGATTGGTAATATTTGTGATCTAGCAGAGACAGTGAATATTTCCAGCACATTCAATTATTTATATCAGTAAAAATAAGAATCAACTCAACAATCAAAGAAAAACTATATTTAGAATGACTAAGAATTTAGGATTTCAACTAATTTTCTCATATACTAGGTTGTAAACCAATGATACCTCAAAAAATAATTTTAAAAAGTGAATTATAAGTAAAGCAAGACATTTATGAGCTATGACTATATATCTTAAATAAACATGTTCATATAAATTTGCAAAATATAGACTATCAAAGAACTTCAATATCAATTAATAGTTTTCTAAAATATCTATAAGGTTTAATCATCTTCATTCATATCCAGAGAGCTATTTGTCAAATTGAGTATTACTGTTTACCAGCATAACCACAAGCATATCTGTTAAGTATGTGATGTTTTTCCCTTATGACAAGAAAATATATTTGAAATATATCATGTAAAATATATTTAGTGCAATTAGTATCACAAATGTGTCAATGAGTTTCATGCTTAGTTTTGTGGAATTATTTTTAATTAATTCATAGCTTAAATTAGTAGTTGAGATAAAGAATACATTCCCCAATCAAATATTTGACTATTCATGCTGTTACAACAAATGACTTTACTGAAATATGTAATAAAAATGGTTAGACTATTTGCAATTAATAATCATTTGATATTGATTAAATTACAATTTCTCTACAGTCTTGGTTCACAATGCATTATAGAAATACACTCACTGTACCCATTTGCTAGAAGTTGGGAAGATGCACAAATTAAACCAATATTTTATCTTAGAGGAAGATGACTGAAGAAAACAAAATCACATGAAACTTGGGCAATATCTCAACTAATGATCCAACTTCAAATGCAATTGTTTTGAATTATTTTAAAATGTGTTAATCTGATCATTGTTAAAATGTTTTAAATTAGAGTTGTTCCCAGAAAAAAAAAATATGAGGAATATTTAGTTGAAAGCTATGAAACTCAACTCTTTTAACCTATTAATAATATTTGGAATTAAGCAAGATATTCAGATTCAAATCAATGTGTTAGCTCTCTGGCAAAAACAGATACCATACTTCTCTAAGCAGAGTACAATTACTTTTATATTTACGTAATTACATAATTTTATTATTTTCAGAATTGTATTCTCTTTGTTTCCTTAAGATAGCATTACTTACTAATAAATGTTTAATATAAGTTAAGATATTAATGTAACTGAAAGGTTAATACTCTAAAGTTATGCCACTTTCCGATCACACTATCTTTTTCCCTTATTGTTTTACTTGAATCTAAAATAATCATAGAAGAAAGATAGTCTATCTTTAGTTGAGGCTAAGTCATACCAAGATAGAATATCAAAAAAAAAAAAAAAAAATCAAAGTGAAAATTAACCTAATTGAAATTTTCAATTGTGACTATGTAAGAGTCATTAGATTTACTATTCTGCTATAATGCCAGGCAAAATGAGAAATCAGAGTACTCAAATTTATGATCCTCAAAGAAAGGAAGTCCACAAACACAAGATAAAGCCTACATTCTTCTGGTTCTTCTCAACATTACTTTACAATTTAAGAAGTGGAACCAAAACACAGAACAGCAGCCTACCTGAGTAGAGTAAACAAAGTTGGCATTCTAGATCACCCTGATATTTGCAGGGAAGCATAGATTGAAGGGAGCTGGGTAGAGAACTCCACAAATCTGACTACACATTCTCTTGAGTACTGACAAATTTCAAGCTCTGTGTACACAGAGTCCTCAGGTCTGGTAAACTGCTACTGATTACACACTAGTAGACACAGAACAGCAGTGCTAGAATGGTACTGTGACCAGTCAGAGGAGAGAGACCCTCGCAAACAACCACAAGATACACTGAAATTCAGTTAGACCTAGGCCTACAGATGACCCATTCTTCGCTAATTAAAACCAAATGATCAAGCTGAGACAAAAGGAAATTTCCCAGCCTGATGGAAGAGCTCAAAGACTCTTCATAATAATATAGTATAAGCCAGAACATCAAGCCAGTCTACGGTAATGAATGGACAGTGTCTGGAAGGACAAGTAAGAATTGGCTTGGAAAGGACTGACACAACTTCCTTGAAGATACAAATGTCCCATCATCTTGACAGAGCTGTGGGTTAGAAGGTTTGATGCATTTTTTTCAAATTGCATCAAACTGTGTGTACTTGCAGTGTATGCAAAGCACATTTCAAAACAGATTACATGCAATCAAAGTAATAGAAAGGGGTTGAGGAACATTTTGAAAGGTTGTATGAAAACACTATGTGGAATCAAAGAGTATTTTCCTTCCTTGTTATATTAATTTGAGTTGGAGAGGACCACAAAATGAATAAAACAATAAAAAATGTATGCAGGTAAATAGATTTAACACAATAAAAGTACAGAAATATAAAAGGGCCAAGAAACTGGATCAAGATCTGTCTACAATGCACCTTGTAATGAATATACTGGTGCTTGTCATGTACAAAAGCAAGAGGATGTGAATAAAATAGATTTTATAACCTAGAAAGGAAAGATATATAAATGGATAGATATTATAAGGTTAAAGTAACAAATTCCTCAAGAATTATAATAAAGAGCATCATAATCTCTAAAGAAAAGATGTTATGAATGATTTTATTTCAATAACTTAAAAGAGGAAAAATCGATACACAAAGGAAACCAGCCATCCTGATGTCAGTATTCACTGCAGTTGAAGCAACTGATAACCTTGCAAATCCAGAATATTCATTAATGCCCAAAATAGAATTCCAATTTGATCACCACTCTCTTTGTTCAGTATTCTAATCATATGGCTAATATGGAAAAATATAACATAATTAGTAAATAAAATTAACCAATGACCAATCCAGTGACTTCAACTAATACCCTTTCACTTTCAAGAGAACTGTTAACCTAATTTTGTCTTCTTCTCACTTCTCAATCTTCAAAAATTCACCTTTGCTCTCACCCTGGCAACTCTAAGAACCATAACACAGTGTGATTTGCTCAGGTTGCTCCAAAGACACAATCCTGAGTTAGAGGGGGGAAAAAAATACACAGTTGAATCCCTAGGTCTTGGGTTAGAGAAACAATGGCACTTCCCTTTAATCAACAAATGTAAAAACAAAGGGATATTTGTTTGTGCTTTCTTTGTATTTTTAAATAAATACAGAGGAATTTCCTTGCCATGTCTTTTTATGCTAATAAAAAATTATCTGAATTCCTTTTAAACCAATCCTCTGCTTTTGTGCACATACAATTAATGATCCAGGAAAGATTTTCAGTTTTAATTTGGGGGGGGGGGTAATTGAAACTCTAGGCTTCATAAAGTCATATTTCAAGTAGATCATTTATGGTCACATTTCTTAAATTTAGAGTAAACCAAGTGAAAAGCGTTAGTGGTCTAACACATGAACCCAGGGTAAATGTTTATTGGAGCTAATCTAAGATTGCTAGCATCAATGAATCTAACATCCTTGTATTCATAATCCTTTCAAGGATACAATCGGGAGAATCACAATCACTTCTTTATACCTTTCACTAAGTAGTACCAGAACTTTTCCCACCTCTAGTTAAGGGAAACTGAGAAATGTGAGCTTCTTCTGGCTATTAAAGAAGGGCAAAAGATGCTGGAGCAAAACTTCAGCTATTAACAAACATCCAGGTGTACAAGTTTCATACTTACCTGCTTTCTCTCACACATGTGTACCGTTTCTAAAGTACTAACTCAAAAACAGTGGATGAGAGCAGAGTTGGAGGTTAGTGGTGAGCATAGCAACTTTCAGAAAAAAAGGAAGGTTAGGAAGATAAGAACGCTGCTGACATTTTTCAAAGCAGTGATTAAATCCTCCTGGATAGTTTTAAACATCCCCTGCCTGGGCAACGAAATAATTTCTTGACTAAACCCTGGTTATATTTTCTGGGGTGAACTTTTATGTCCCACATCATTTATCACTGCTATATTCTTCAATCTGGGATGTTCTTTCGGTCAATTATTTTTCTTTTTTGATCATAAAAAAAGGTTTGCTTGTGAGCATCCTGATTTAGGTCCAATGTCCTTGTATAATATTAATACTAAATAAATGAATTCTTTTTTCTAAATATGTGCCCCTTTCACTCTCAAAAGAATCTCATTTCCCTACAATTATCTCCTACTGTGAGAAATGGAAATAACTTCTCTTCAGAGACTATACTTATTTGTGGGCTATATTCTTGCAAGGCCAGTTGGGTGGTTTTGGAGTTCTTTAAAGGTTAAACACACATAAGCTTTTGTAGATCAATACAATACCCTGAAAACTTGGTATGCTTTTGGTCAGTTGCTGACATTCAGATCCATGGGCAAATAGCCATAACTAAAGATCTAATCCAGACAAGGTTGCTCTGCTTGCAGACTCTTCTCTTGTATTTACTAGTTTCTTTGCCAAGCATGTTTTTCTTCCCTTCAATTTAATATTGTCTATTATGAAGCTCTATGAAAATATTAGTTTAGCTAGGAAAACATCTTGACTTGTTGAAACTAGAATGAACCCCAATTAATTGACAAAATTTAATGGGGCGCTTGAGGAAGGCAGAAGCCTCTTGAGTGCAACTTGCATCTTTGAATCACCTCTAATAACCCATCTATCTAATAACCCATCCAACCCATCTTTTCCGAGAATTCTGCGCAGTAAGAACTAAATAAAACCCAAATTTCTTCATTTTCCAATGTTTTGATTCATCCAGTTTATAAAGATTACACTGGCAAGCGACTTACTTGTTAAGGATTACAAAGGGCAGTTTCACCAAATGTTCTGTCTTATAATAGCAAGAACCACTAACTTTCCAATCATTGTTTTTCTGCTATTCACTACTCAATGGTTAGACCAATGTACCATATTTTTTTATTATTATAGAGTATCACTTGTATTAACTTGTATTATTGTAGAGTATCAATTCTATTAACCAAACTGTGTTTGAGATTAAGATGATAATTTTCAAAGAAAGAGACTAAAATCCAGAACTTTAAAGAGGATTAAAAGTACATGTATTATAAAACAACTCCAAACTGTTTTTTACTCTTCCATTCTCAGCATGTGACCTCTGCCTCTGTTGTTCAATCTTTGCCAATATACAAAAATTAAAGAGAGAGAAAGGGTTCCAAGTATTGTATGCTCCATCCTTTTGATGACAAAACCTATAAATAGCAAATATTATATCTATTGTGAGTACTATATCTATGACACAAAGTCATGTTTTCCAATAAGGTATCTTAATTGGATATGTAACCAGTTGAAACTTAATTATGGAAAGAGGTTAAGAACTGATAGTGGCAGGATTTCAAAGCTTAACATGTTACCGCGTCAATCAGGAGCAAATTTAAATAATTTAAAGTAGGGAAGATCTAATACAGATTGCAGAATACTTTCAGAAACAATAAAATGAAAAGTCAAAGTTGAGGGTTAGAAGAGGACCCTACAGAACTGAGACATCAAGGCACCAAGGCCACAATTGGAATCTCTGAGCACAAAATATCATTTTCAAAGCAATTAAAAAAATAAAAGCAATTAGAAACCAGAAAACTGATACCTGGCTCTGCATCATCATTCCTTTTGCAACAACTGTCCCTTAACACCAAGGGAAGTGAAGAGTGAACACTGGAAGATTGCCTTAGAACCCAAAAGTTTGCTGGCCAGTGAGGGAAAAAAGTCAAAATCCAGATTTACTTTGATCCAAGATTTGTGAGATCACAGATTTGTGAAAATATATCACTGGTAGAATGTATTCTCATCCTATTCTTTGCTGTGAAGACATATAAGAAGTGTCACTTGAAGTTTTTCAGAATTAGCAGTCATTTCTGCACAGGACTGAAATGGTGTCTACTGAGCTAGTCCACAGCATCTACCACTGCTAGTAATAAACAATGGGCATCCCAGAATAGCATATATTCTTAGCGTGTTCTTTTATTCCAGATGAATGGTCTTTCATGAACATTTCACCTATGTTTATTTTTAATAGATTAATAATACTTTAAAATAATGACCAGGTTAACTTTGAAAAAAAAATGTCTAGAAACTCAATTTGTATAGGTTTGTAAATATCAGTATAAATTTCTTGCTGCTTTGCACTAGACTTTAAGCAAATACTATTTTTGCAGGTCTAAAACATCTATCCTGCTCAAGACTTCATAGTCTATAATTCAATTTTTCCCTCTTCCCAAGTTACACTGAAAGATAAAATAATTTACTTTTATTATAACAGTAGTACGACTAGCACTTAATTTCAAAATAACTAAACCAAGACATTTGTCCCTATTTTCAGTTCCTAATATTTAAAACATATATATATATATATATATGTATATATATATATACATACATATAACTTTTTCTGCAACTGCCTTCATTTATTTTATAACAAGGTACTAACCATGCAATAGCATGGGAAGTTAGACTTCTATGGTATCCAGGACTTTACCAGTCTTATTCATCACCCTATAACTTGCACCAAGCAGCTGTTAAGCTCCCCAATTGATTCTCTATAAGAATTCTTGACTTAATAAACACCTTTCAAAAGGCTTTGTAAAATTATATGTAGAAAAGGATGAAGAATAAGAAATATGTTGATCATATAGGAAATGCGTATGTAGCCAGTCTCATCTGAACTGTATGCATTCCATTTTATCTTTCTCCCGTTGTTTATTCTCTTCACATTAAATTTTAAAAATGATTTTAAATTTTATTTCACTAGCAGAGTCAGAGTTGAAGACTCCAGATTTAACTCAAGGCCACAGACTGACTAGAAAGACATTTACAGATATTATCTTTGAGCATGTGCTCTAAAATTAAGGCATTCTGAAAATGAAATTGTATTTACTTAAAAGTAGAGGATATAACATTTTGAAAAAATTAGTAGGCTACATAAACTTAAAGATTGATTTTTTAATAAAATGAGCAGGAATGCTCTGAGAGGCTATTGACCAAAATTCTTAAAGCTCTTGTTTCTAAGACATAGTTTTACATCTTAGCATAAAATACATAGATAAAATAATCAATAATATTAACACAACACGGGAAACTGAATAAGCTGATACAATAAAGATTGCATTTCCCCCTAAAAGATCTTTATATAAGTATTGAAGGAAGATTACTTTGTTTTAAATGCTTTATTTTAAATGAACAGGCTACTACTGAGAGAGAAAGCTGTTTTTAAGTCATAAGCATGGCCCAGGCCATGAAAGGTGAAATCCAGAAAGAATAACCCTTTACATCTGACTTAATTTTTAATGAAAATTTCTACTGAAATAGGTAAGCTAAATATGTTAAACAAGGAAATAAGTGTATCGAAGGGCATATTATCAAAGAAAACAAAGGTACATTTTTGAACCACTCTTGTTAATAGACTATCACACCATGGAAACCATGACCTTTCTGTTTTATTAAGATTAGACTGTTCTTTTCCAAACATTTCTATTCCCTTAACTTCTCCAAAATGCACAAGTGTACCCTAATGTATGATAAAAGATATGAAAGTACAAAGACTTATGATTTTTTCCAAGGACAATTTCCATTAAGAGTTTGTGATTCACTTTCAAAATTAATTTTAAAAGGTCTAAAGTATTTAACATAAATTTATTACAGAAAAATCAAAGTTATTTACATGTAAAACTAATTCTAACTCCCCTACCACTCCAGAACCCCAGAGATAAGAACAATTTAGATTATCAAACAAAATTTTATGTAAATGTATAATTTTAGATTAAAAACATGAATATAAATGTAATCTAGGCATTTCCAGGTTACTTTTCACCTCTTTTGCTCTACTATGAAAGGAGTACAAAGGGGATATTCAAATAATAACCTTTCATGCACTATCTTTTTATAAACAAAACTGAAATTGATTATAGCTCTCAATTTTTGTCTATCTTTCCATACAATATATGGTTACTATATATATATATATATATATATACATATAAATTTTGTTTATAGATATATGCATGTCGCATATACCATATATAAACATGCATATATATTATATATGTATATTATACATATATATTATAAACATATATACTTTTAAAGAATGTGAATCCTATGTTATATACTGGTAATAAATAGTGAAACAATGTATTTTAACCCCTAAAACTTTCCCCAAGATAGCAAGCATGACTGACGTGGATGAACCTATTTCCTCATCCAATTACATAATTTTATATGTTGCCATATAATCTCTATGTATTGCTCACTTTCAACAGCAGTATTGAAAGGATCATCTCTCTCTCTCAAATTTCCTTCTGTTTTGTACCAATTACTTTACTCCCCAATTCATGAGTCACTGACTCAGACATTATTAGTAAACATCACCTTAGGCTCCATTTTCTGGAGCACTGAATTTACCAGAAAAGCATCACAGACCTGACCAAACTCCCCTACCCACCTGCTTCATCCTGCTGATCAAATGGCCCTATTCTGGGGCCAGATAAAAGGATACAGCCATGTAGCTAAGGTGAGGCTCCTAGGGCTCCTGCTCTTGGCAGTGTCTGTGTGAGTTGCTGGTCCAGGTTTCTCCAATAAAGAACCAGTTTCTTTGCTAGTCTTTGAGTCCCCTTCCTTTGTCTCTAATACCTTTTTCTAATAAGCAAACCAAAGCAACAGCAAATTACCCACTTCTACTTTCTTCAAACCTTGTAAATTTCCCATTCAATTAGTTTCTCTTAAATATGATATAATAAAGGTCATTTTTAAATTGTAATTTACTAAGCTAAGCAAACACATCAATAGTCTCTTAAACTGAGTAGGGAAGGGGAAGTAAATGTATTAAATTCTAATTAAATAAAGAAAATAACGAGAGCCAAACTCACAGCATGGTTACAATAGGATTTCCAAGAACTCAGGTCCAGTTCTGAAATCTGAGATCACTAGTTCCATCCACTCCCACATTCACGTGCATTATAACATAAGCAAAACTATTTTCAGGAGAAATATGTTTACCTTACATATTTTTTAAAATATATATTTTGTTTGCATACAGCTGTTCAGTTCCATTGGCATAAATTCTGTTTAGCACAGAGAAGGCAATTCACTGTTAAGCTTTTGGCTTAAATTATGTATTCATTACGCAAGTGCCTATTTTCCATTGAACCCTCCAGGGTTTGATGAAAAAATAGATTCCTAAACATGCCAAACCTGCCAAACAGGAATAAAAGCTTCCAGTGGAAGCATAATGTGCCTGTGAAATAGAAGTTCTTTAACTTGTGTGACTATATTTTACTCTTGAAAAGTGATCATGTTTTATTTCAGGAAGATATATGCTTCAGGTAAGAGATTGAAACAAATAATTTTCATATATCTAACCAAATACTGAGGAGAATCTTTATGCATTAAGATAAAGTAGCTCTTTCAGTATACTGTGAAATGTAAACTGTAGATGAATTTAAATCTGAGTAAGTTTTATAAATATACTCCTGAAGCTAGCTAGCTATTTCCCAAACAATGGATTATTTTTATTTTTTGGCTATCCGCTCTCATTCTCTCTCACTCTCTTTCTCTGTTTCTCAGCATAGAGTGCCCTGATATATCTTTTTCATTTTTGAACTCATGCTTTCTTCATTGACACAGTAGAGCTACTGATGCATTCTGGAGTTACCTGGGTATCAGTGTATCTAATGACTAAGATTAGAATCTTTTATATCATCTCTAAGACACTTTCACATCTTTCAGAGTCCTGAACCAATTCAGTCTTGTCTGCTAACAGAATTTTCTCTGTGAAGGTATTCTTCAGTGCCACGTAGCAGTGGTCTAAAAACTGCACACTAATGATGCCAAAAAGTTCTTACTGGGGGGGGGGGGTGAACATTCTTAAGACATGGGCTCCAAACTGACAAGAGTTGCTGCTGGAGAAACAGTTGCAGCTGTTTGCTTGCTTTCGGTTCTGTCACGCTGTGCTGTCCTGTCTGCCTGTCTCTACTGGCAGCTCTGAAGGCTGAGGTGAGCAAGGTACGTGTTCCAATTGCCCTTTTACTTTCTATCACCCTTGGAACCAAAAATTAAAATAATATGAACCCCACTTTTTTAAGAATAATCATAGTATGTGATATCTATATGATTAAATCTTCTAAATGTGTATATCTATAGTAATATTATATATGTACCAAACTCAGGGAGATTAAAAGAACAAGTCACCTGTGTTAAGAATTATGACATCAGTATCATTAAAAATATCATTAAGAGCTTAGATTTAATCAATGTTTTCTGATTCTAATTAAAGGGTTCTTTCTGCGACATGCTATTCAAACTCTAGGTAATAGGTCATGCGGAAAGCATTTTGTGGACTGATCATAGGTAAACCAGAGTATCATGGCTGAATTGGGGGGAGAGGGCAATACACACACAAAAAAATATTGAGATTGCTTCACTCAGGTCCTAAAGAAATAGTTATGTTAGATGAGTTAGCTTCTTCACCAAATGAAAAATTCCTATGTTGCCAGTATGAGTCTCCAAGCCATAAGTTCCTGTTTTCTCGCTTCAGCTAGGATTGCTTTAGTCATAAGAAAACCCTCTTCAATAAGCAAAAAAACAACCTGGTTGTCTTGATACTTAGGAAAAGTGACAGATAGTCTTTTCCTAACTAGAATAGTATTTTACCCTATTTCTTTTTTCCCTTTTTTTCCCCAAAGTTATCATCCAATGAGATTAAATATAACTCATCATGACAAAGAATAAATTGTTACAATTATTTAGGTACCTTTCATTATCAACTTAGAAAGTCTTTAATGAAACTATTTTTTTACTTTAAGTAACTTATTATGATTCACTTCTCTGATAGAATATTTTCAGCTACAGAATAAGGGTGCCTTGTATCTTTTACTTCTAACACACAAAATACTTCTTATTTTTCATTTCTAAATATTTTGAGTTATGATTTCTTGGTTTTTGTTAGATATGTTCAAGATGCAAATCTGAATTCTTTTGTAAATTATCTTTTTACTGATATTTAGCTATATAGGGATCATTAGGAATACTCTGTGTAATACTGACTTTGAATTATGTTAAGATAGCCATATATGGTCAATATTCATGAGTAATATAAGGGGAAATGTAAATTTTTCACTTACTCAAAGCAATAGTCTATAATGCCCATTATATCATTTGTCACTTCTTTCAAATCTTCCATGTCTTAAAATATTATTTTCTAACCTGTCTGTAAATGATGTGGAAGTTTTACTAAATTCTTTAATTATGAATTTTTCAGCTTATATGCTACAATATAAACTTTGAGTTATCTTTAGTAAATATCTTAGATAGTTGTCTGATAAATTGAAACTTCTACTTCTATAAAGTGCTCCTCTTCACTTTCAGGCACTTACTTTTACTTTCATTATGTCTGTTTTAAATATAACTAAACCAATCTTCCATTGCTACTACTGCTGCTAATTGCCTAGGATATCTTTTTCCTTCCCTTTAAGCAATACTTATCTTTATGTGTCTGCTATGTCATTAATAAAACCAATTTAGTTTTCTTTTTCTTACCTTTTTTAAAATTAATGTAGTACCATTACTTTCTATTCTTGCTAAATTTTGACAAACTAGGGTTTCTTCTTTGTCTTTTTCTTTTCTTAACACAATGTACCAACCTAAAATTTTTATATGATATATTGATCATTCACATTCATGTATTCCTGATACTCATGTTTTCATTTTTACCACTTTAGAGAAAGTTTACATATGTACTACTTTCTGTGTCTTTCCTACCGCAACTAGACTTTCTTCCCAATTGATGTTTCTTTTGTTTCTCTATCTTTTTTCATTTTCTTTTATCTATCCTCTTAGTGGTCAACTCTAAAAATTCTATCTGTATTCTTGAAACATCTAAACTCATCCATATTTATTGGACAATACAAGTGACTTTAAAACTGGATCACTGCAGTCCAACTTACAGTCTGATAGTCTAGCATTTAATTGTATCTCATTTATTTGACCTCTAAATTAGAAAGTATTAATGTTTATCTGTATATTTACCATAATTGTTTATTCCCAATTCCTTAAGGAAAAAGTAATTTTTATTTCAATACATCCTGGTAATTTTGCTGGATATTGGCTAAGGCTGATTTTTCTCCCTATTATTTCAATCTCTTCTTTGTTCTGTTATTTTTTGCTTAGGTCCTGTTCTGATTACAGTCTTGTTATTGTGTATCTTTGAATAAAAGATACAGTTTTTTTTCTGACAGCTATTTGTTGCAGAACTGTTTATGAGTGAAAACAGAAAAATCACCTTTGGAAGCAGACAGTCCATATTCAGATCTGTTCCGAAATACTTTCTCAACACCCTATCTCTGGGTAAACATCCTATGATATAAAGATATCCACCTGGCTCACAGTGTAGGTCAAAATGTCACATTCAAAGGGTCAGGACAAAACATTTGTCTTCAGCTAACTGAGATCAGTGATAGAACATTTCCCCCCTGCTTTAATCTCTCTCAAAGCATGAATGGCACAATCTAGAATCTTATTCACTCAGCAACCCTTTTCCTCAGTTATTTGGAGAAACCATATCATGGGGTCTTCAAAATAAGGCTCTTCTCCAACAGTATTGATAAAAGTTTTACAAACATTTTTTAAATTGATCTGTTGTTTTGTTCTTGTTTGCTTTTTTTTTTTTTTTTTGCTTTTTATTGTTGGCACTTATATATCTAAGTACATACATATGTTGCATCATTGTCTACCCTGATGTTCTCCCATCATCTTACCACCCATGCAACATCTTAGACTTTCATCTCCTCCCCACCCCTGTTCTCTCCTTCCACCCCCCCCACCTTGTTCTATGCTTTAGTTCTGTTGGCAGTTTTAAATTTTTCTTGTCTGTTAGTTAGTTTTCCCTGTATCCCTCATATAAGTGAGACCATCCCGTATTTCTCTTTTTCTGTCTGGCTTATTTCCGTTAATATGATTCCCTCCAGCTCCATCCATGTTGCTGTGTATTTGTCTTCTTTGATTGATGAATAATATTCCACTGTGTAAATATACCTCATCTTTTTTCAGTTATTCGTCACTTTTGGGGCCTTTGGGTTGTTTAAGGAAAAAAGTTTTATTCAAAGTCAGTAGAAGATTGTGTATTGTCCTTTGATATGTACTCTAACTACTTGGTCACTGATTGAATTCCCTCCTCCAATGTGCTCTTATAGACATTCAATATTTAATAAGTTTTCAATTATTAGAATTCAAAATCCAGTTCAAATTAAAGACCAAAAATAGCACAATTCCATAATCAAGCTTAATTTTAGATCATTTGAATATATTATTATATATACACATTTATGTGCATGCATGTGCACACAGACACACAAATCCTTACTAAAAATTGCTAATAAAGCCAGACATACAAATTCTTACTAAAAACTGCTAATAAAGTGGGCATGGTGGCACGTGCCTTTAATTTCAGTCTATGGAGTGAGACAGGGACTAGGAATTGCTTGAGCCTTTGGGTTTGAGATCTGCCCGGGGTAACATAGCGAGACCTAGTCCCAAAAAATAGTTGGTCATGGTGGCACGCGCCTGTAATCCCAGCTACTTGGGAAGCTGAGGCTGGAGATCTCTCGACTCCGTGGTACCCCAGGCAACATGAGCCTGTGGTTCCCTAGGCAAAATAGCAAGACCATGTCTCAAAAATAAAATAAAATAAAATAAAATAAAATAAAATAAAATAAAATGTAAAGGGGGTCAAGAAAAGAAAAGTCTAATACATTGTTTTTAATCTTTGCTTTATATTTATGGTGATTATATAAAAATCTCATACCTTCTTAGATGCAATGCACCATTATTAGTGACTTCCTACTACTATCAAATAGTTCATTATTTCACATATTTGGAGTCTCATAGTTGATGAAGATGCTCCTTTTTCTAAAATACACATGATATTGAAATTGTCACTATTAGCTTCAACACTTCAAGCATCACGACTGACCATAGAAAAGGTGTTCAATAAGCTTCTTTTTATGAATAAGAGGACACAAATGGTCTTAAAGAGCAGAACTCTTTTCAGGGATACTGTTTTTCTGATTTTTCAGACAGAGAATTGGATAAAGGCCTTTTTGTTTGTTTGTTTCACTTTCACAAGACTTTTCTTAAGTTTTCCTTTCCTTAAGGGCTCACATAGCTGGTCTTTTGGTTTAATTAGACTTTTATTTCACTACTCAGATTAATTTGTATCAATTCCAAATTATTTTGTCAATTAAACATTACTCATCAGTTAAAAATGACAAATTCAATGATTTCATAACAACATGGATGTATTTAGAAGAAATCATATTAACAGAAACAAGCCATAAAGAAAAAGGCAGAAACCAAATGGTTTCACTAATATATGGGATATAGTGAAAAAAATAAACAAAAGCCTTGAGGAAAGTCAAAACAAGCTAAGCACCAAACTGAAATGCACAACTTTGAGCAGGAGGGAAAGGGGGGGTAGGGAGGGGAAGATGGAGGGTGGGCAAATCCTTGAGATTACAATGTTGTGAAATTTATGTATTGATTAATTAATTAATTAATAAACATCTTGCTATTTCAAATTATTTTAAAACTTTTACTGAGTGAGTTTAAACTGCTAATATTGGAGAGAGTAATATGTATGCTCTTACTTAAAGTTATAAAATCATAAACAGTATCCTAAATAAAAATTATGGCTACAGATACTTTTATGATGTATGCTTTAAAAGTACAATATTTGTTTTGGATCTTTGCACATTCTTCAAATGAAAACACAAAATTTTAATTAAAATAAATATTCAAAAATAGTGAACTAGTAGTAATTATGTAATTGTGAGTAAGTCAAATATATAAAGCACTCAGAATAATGCCTGGCACATTCTAATCATGCACTCAGTACGTAAAGTCTGACTCTGTTTTCCATTCTTACCATCTTATTAATGTCATATTTTCTTGATGATAAATATGTAGATACCATCAAATTTTGGTTCTTCCAGTATATTTGGAAATTGTATCTGTAGTTTCTCTTTAACTAGTAATTCTCCATTATAAACATATATGAATGTTTCTTGGTTATTTTTTCTCAACTGAGAAAAATAAAAAAAACGAACAAACAGAATATTTTACTCCCTTATATGACAGCAAATTTAGCATGTCATTCAGCTTTAGTTGGAAATCTTATTTTTTCACCTAAATTGATATTGTATAATTTTGAAATTATTGTTATATTTGCAATAATATTTAGTCTAATTCAATGTTAGCTGGGTTTTACATAGCTATTCCTACTCCCCTATTTGTGAAGATTTATTTTGATTAAAATTTTGTTAATATTTTCATTTAAAGAATATACCAAGATTCATGTGCACCTATAGATACATAAATATGTTTTAGCTGCTGTCACAAATAGTTGATTGGCTTGGTTTAAAACATATTTGCCCTTATAACTGTGTAGTTATTGTTTCCTTGTCTTAAGACAATGTTTAAAGGTAAAATCTAGTCTACATTAGTTTCTTTTTTCTCTTTCTCCTCTACTGCCTCCTCCACCTTCTCTCACTGCTCATTGATGGGTAAATGCTCAATTTTTGACATTTGAAAAGTCTGCATATTTTTCCTAATTTTTCTTTATTGTGAGTGTATTTCTCATATATGTACAGATTTGATTTTATATTCAAAGCTTTATTTGGGTTGGTTATATATTCTTTTTCACAATCTTAAACATTTTTCTGTTCCATTTCACTTTTAGAGTTTCAGTAATATGACTTTAGATATTCTCTGATGCAATTGCAATAATACCTGTCATTAGTTTACATTACTTTATCCTTTCCCTCTGTATTATTTTTCTAAATATTTATCACAAAATTTAATTTTCTGCTGTATCAGTTGTGCATCTTTTAAAATTTTAATGTGATAGAATTTTAAATTTTTATCTTAATTTAATTAAATTCCATTCTGATTAATATTTCCCTTTCATACAATTTTCTCTGTATCTTTATTCTTCATTGTTAAATCATTTTTTAAATTTTGTATTTATATCTTCCTTATTAACAAGTCCATGGTTTCTTAAATTTGTAGAAAACCTACAGTTAAATTTTTGCAAAGCATTTATTTACATAATCCTACATATTTTCAGAAGTTATTTTTCTGTTTTAGTCTTGATCGATTAAAAGTCCTTTCATTTTCACATGTCCTATATTGATAGTTTTTTCACTTACTCGTCCTTTAGGAAAGAGGACTCTCTTCACTGATTACTCATATATAATTCTGAAGCTACTTCTGATTCCTCTGCTGTGTAACTGGCTACTCTTAGAACACATTTCTCAGATTTTTAACCAAACAAATGGTTAACAAGAACAAACAGTTTAATTACTGGTTATTAGTGATTACTTCATTTCATGACATTGTGGACTTCATCGATTTCGCTTTGGTTGTGTGGTTGACTGCTTTGAGTAGGCAAGCAAATTTCAAGGTAATTCTAGTCAGTATATAGCTCTTCTTTTGCCAGTCTATTTGTGTACTTTCTCATACCATTCTTATCTCACATTCCCAGATGGAGCATTCAAGTACTTAGTCACTGTAGGCTGGATATTCTGGAGTAATGCAAATTTTAATCTTGGAAAGTGTGTAAAAAGGGAGATGATTAAGTGGCCATGGCTGCCATGGAAAGGGGTTGCAATACTGCAGAACAAGAGAAAGCCAGTTTGGGTCCTGAGTCATCTCCTAACAATTTTCAAACTGGCAGATCTTTTCCTCCCTCAGATAAAGTAAGTGCCAGACAGTTTTCTCCCTTTTTATTTTAACTTGATGCACCTATATGTTTTAAAAGAATCTCATTACACAGGGTAATACAAAAAACATGTTCTTGAAAGCATTAAAATTACCAGTGAACTCATATATTATTGGTCTTCCTAAACTTGGCTTTTAAAAACCAACAAGGATCTCTACATATCATATTTTAGTCAAATTCTTTATATATTACTTTGTCCAAGATTCAGCTGAAACTTCGATTCCTTGTGCTAATGATTACATTAATGACAAATACAAGTATGTCTTCACATCTGCAACATTTTGAATAGTTAATTCATCTATAAATTTAAATTTAAAAAACAAGGATATGTTTCTAGGTAGCAGAACAGTGATGAACATTGTGGAACATGTACTACTCTCCTTGGGCTTTCTTCCATGCAGACAGAGGAAATGAGGATTAGCACTTCTGACCCTTGCTTGGTCGCACAATTCTCAAACCACAGTGTGAGAAGTCAGTAACAATAATAATATATTGAGAATTCATATATGAGATAAAAGTATTTATACTTCAGTTTTAGATCTGCTAGAGTTTTACCCAAAGAAGAAACTGTTAGTGACTTGTTACATGACTTAACTTTCATTCTCAAATAGTTACAAAAAGGGTAACGATGCATAGAAAAGTTTTGTTTAGTTATGCTAGAGTTACCAATAAAGTTCAAGCCAGATGGAAATACATATCGTTTTTTATTTAATTACCATTCAGTAGGTAAAAAATTTTACTAAATGAAAATTTATGTTAGTGCAGATAGTAAAATAGCAATTTGCTTTACTTTCATGGAATTACACTTAGTCTGTGGGTTAAACCTAGAAACTATTAATCCTTTCAATAAAATATTTATGGGTTAAACTACTCTGTCTCATGAAACTTGTCAATTAAAGTATTGCAATCTATATAATTTGGTCTAAATATACAGTTATGGTTTTACTTGATCTCTAGAGTTTTAAATTATTGGTAATTTATAATGAAAATAGGTATCATAAATAGAAATTATTTTAAAGAACTATCTTAACTCTAAAAACATAACCCTGACATGGTCAAACATGTTACTAGAAATAAATGAACATTCTCTATTCTTAAAAAATTCTTTAATAATAGAATTTAACCTAAATTAAAACAATTTTAAACATTATAGCTATAATGATATATTTATTTTTACCATAACCCCTTAAAGTAAGAAGGGTGACTGAAATTCAAAATTGTAAAATGTATACAGGATGATCTTTCCTATTTATGATTTTTTGCAGAACAATTCAATTTCTTTTACCCTTCACACTTCCTTTCCACCCAAAAGAAGCCTGGTTCTCCTAAGGATTTTGTTCTTATGCAGCAACTGTAGAAACTTTTCTTCCTGTGCCACACAAATGAAGGAGCAGGAGGCAAGGTGAACATCCTTCAAGATTGCCACTGACTTACAGTGCATCCTTTTCAGCACAGCATTAGAGCTGAACTTGATCTACATTAGCTGTGCAGACACCTCATTAAGCTGTCTTTCATATGCAGCTTTTTTAAATATAAAATATGTATATATTTGATCATCACCAACAGTTTTAATGTTGATGTATCTGACATTTGATTGTCTGGTGTTTTAATGACTGATAAAGAAAAACAATAGACCTTTGGTCATCATGTGGTCTTGACCATTTGAAATAATTAACTTGATTGTTACTTTATTAGAATATATACTCTTGGTTCACATTTTATTTCCTTAAATAGATTAACTATATAACTACATTTTCTTCTGGCACAGGTATTACTGCCCAAATGCCTGACAATAGTTCTCTTTCCCTTTAGGTTATAAAGATCATGTGCTTAGGGAGGGAGGAGAAGAGGGATGAGCACACCAGGAGAAAGAGGGAGCATGACAGGCTATGATGGAGGACTCTAGGTGCTTGGAGGAGGGAGAGCTAAAGTGGCCACAAAGAGAAATCTTATATTGTCAAAATATTAACAAAGATGTAAAACAATAGTACACCAGTCATCAAAAAATGAAAAATAATTTATGCTTAAATAACTGCTTTGATTCAACTTCTAGTAGTTTATTTGCAGTAGAGTATCTTTTCAAGACTTCACCTAACTTTCATTGCTTCCTTTTTTACTCTAAATTTTCCTTACCTTCTCCTTTTCCTACTCATACTTCTCTTCTCATTTCCCCTTTCAATTTTGTAGAATTAAAATTCTCTACCAGTGAAACAATTTAAGGAACTTCTCATTCTCTTCTCAACTGTTAGGAAAACTACTATTCTTCCTTCTCTTAGTTTAGGAGTACTCTCTTCCTGAAACCTTATTCAACTCACTTTGATAAATGGTATTGTTTAAATTTTTCATGTAAAGTATTTCCCTGAACACCAAAAACTTTTTGAAAATATGCTTATAATTCACTCACTTCTTCCTAATAGAAAACCCCAAAAAAGATTTGAACAATGAATGACGGCATACACAGTGTTTGGAGATAGCTAACAGTTGATACAACAGCTTCGGTTACTAAGAAATTCTCACGGAGTTCCAGCGTTATTTTTATGGATAGATTTGTTTGACAATAGGTGAAGCATGTACTTCACACACACACACACACACACACACACACACACACACTTTTAAGAAAAATAAAATTTCAATGCTTAAAATTTGTTACATGAAATAAAGATCATTTTCCATTATCTCATAATATATTCCTTTCACTATCTCCTTATAACTCCCCTGTAGACACAGTAACATGGTCAGGACTTTTTGGATCAAAAATAGGCATTTTCAGCAAGGTTCTCAGTCTTTGTACTTTCATAAAACAAACCTTTTGGTCCCATTTGGAATGCTAGGAGTATCTGGATGACTTTGCATCTGTATAGATTTGAAAAATGGCACAGTTAGCAGGGGCTAAGCTTTGATAGATGCCTAAATTTTGTACTGTCTTCTTTGAGGCTAGATGAATAATTAAACCTCAAAAAAACTCTTCAAAGTTGAACTGCATATATTAAAAGCAATTGCAGCACACTAAACTGTCTTTGCTAACACCTTTTGAAATAATTGTTTTTATTGACTGAATTTAACAACGAAGAATGAAGTACTGGGTTTATGTGGTCTGCTATACTTCTATTTTCTGGAATTTCCAATCATTTTAAGAATAGCTTCCACTGTGCATATTGCTTGTCACCTATTGCTACTTTAACAGATGATCACAAACTCACTGAATTAAAGCAACACAGATTTGTTATCACGCAATTCTATAGTTCAGAAAACCTCACAGACTTTACTGTTAAAATTAAGATGCTCTATAAGGCGTTTCCTTACAGAGGTCACAGGGGGGAATTGGGAAAATCTGTTTCTTTGTCCTTTCCAGAAAAAAAACTGCCTGCCTATATTCCTTGGTTCATGATGCCCTTTTACTACATGCACAATCAGCAAGTGAGGGTTGAGTCCTTCATTACATAATTCTGACCTCTTCTGTATCCTCTTCCCTGAGATTACACTGAATCTACTCATATGATATTCCTATTTTAAGGTCAAGTGATTATAAAACTTTATTCATTTGCAACATTAATTCTTCTTTTCCATGTAACCTAACATATTCACAAATTCAGGGATTAAGACATACAAATGTGAGGGAAATGGAGGATTGCTCTGCCTACCACACATATTTTCCAAAGTTTTTCAGAGTTTTATTTAAATTAAGAATCAATAGATCTGACATCTTTTTTACTTATGTCATAATTGCTAATCTCCATGTATAGTTCTAGCTTAAAGTCTATTACACTTGATTTGATTTGTTACGTATTACTCATAATGGAGAATGTAGCATTTGCCAAGTGGCACAAAATAGTTTGTTTATAAGATAAGAAATAATCTAGTTTCTGGATTATGATTGTAAAGAGATTTAAAATTATTAGATTCTTTTGCATGACCAAATTTAATATAAAAAAAAGCTCTGAAGGAGGTTTTGCTTTTATTACATTTTCAATTTGAGTATGTCTTATTCTCCTTTATATCATGATAATGAGATTTCCCAGCCAATGTTATAATGCATTTCAAATGTTAGTACTATAATGCTTTAAAAATATTATTGTGAAAAATTTTAAACTTTCCAACTTTTCTCAGTATAGTTACAAATTAGTCAATGTTACAATGCAGGCCTAAATTTTTTAAAGCTCCCTTTAGATGTCATATTTGTAGGACAGGTACACCATGTGCCTTTCTCTTACTTCTGTTTAAAACAAATCTATGAACACAAAGTCTAAGAGGTTAGGTACACTGATTTGTCTTTCAGTGCCTCAGTTTCCTCATTTGCTGAGGGTGGTGACAATGCTACAGGTTAAGGTAAGAAAAAAATGTTTCTATGCATAAATAGCATAAAGTGCTCCAATATTAGGTATCATTACTAGTGCTGTTACAACTACTACCACTGCTACTACTACCACTTCTACTGTTACAACAACTGCTACTACTTCTACCACCACCGCCACCAGCAACAAGGCAGCCCAATTTAAAAGAAACTGACTTTAACAGCAGACTACAGATACCTTAAAGACCTCCTTTTCAATCAGTAATTTTGAAATCACCAAATGATTTAAGAGTGCTACAATATGCCACCTACCTTTTTTTAAAGATAAGACAGAGAGAGCTAGAATAATGAATACTGAAAAGAGATATTAACCCTGGTCACCATAGCTAAAGTCACATTTGCTGAGAAATTCTGAATTTTATGACAGACAGTTAAGGATTATAATTTGCCTAAATGAAACAGCTTTCATTACTAAAATGGAGAACAGCAATTCCTAAACATGGGTAATCTGGCTAGGTAATTATGTACCTATGTAACTCAAGTGTTAAATACACTGGGGACAAAACTCAGTGGATTAATTTTCTGATTATCATTTCATATAAAAAAATTTTACTTATATATCTGAAAAATCTTTCCCAAATTTATTAGTCCAATTTATTGACTGAATATTCGGAATCAAATTTTTTTCATTTTTCTTTCAGTTCAATTTTTGAATGAAGTAAATAAATCTACTTCACATATTTCTTAGTTATGAATTTAAAAAAATCATTAATGCCAACAATATAAGATCAATTGCCATTGCAAAGCAGATTAATAGTAAATTGCATTTCATAGTTGTCCATTAACACAATTATCTTTTACTTTTTTTGTCTATAACAATATAACAAACACATGATTTTTAAGAAAACTAATAACCTGGAGAATAAGAAATAATGTATGATCTTATATATGTGTAGTGTAAAAAAAAGCATGATCTTATCTATGTGTAGTGTAGAAAGAAAATGAACAAGTGAATTAATAATTTTTGGACTACAAAATCAATAGTGGCTATATGAAGGTTAGAGTGAAAAAGATTAGGCAACCTGAGAAACAGTTTTCTAAGTATGATAAAGGACCATTTTGGACTTTTAGCAATGAACTTAATATAGCATGCACATTAAGTAGATTTTTATTCACTCTCAGTGGTGAACTATAATTTAGATAATGTGAAAATGCAATGCTATGTCAATAAAAAGATTAATAAATCCATAAAAGAGACGCAATACTTCTCAACTTCATTTTCTTATAACTCAATTGGAATGTCTTTTTAAAAATATTGAATTGACTGTTCAGTAAATACCAATGACCAACTATTCCAAATGAAGTAATGTACTTTAGTCTAAGCTATAAGTGATAAAGTCTTGAATGATTATAATTTAAGCTTTGGATTTAAGGTTAAAAAATCCAGGTTGAGATATTAAGTAAATAACAAAATAACTGATCTAGGCTAGAATCACTGACATATAAATGTTACTTTAAATCACAAGAGCAATTATATAATTTAGAAAGAAAAAAATCAGTGAGAATAAAAATAGTTGAAAGGGTCAGGTGGAAAATTAGTAATAAGCAAATGAGTCAGAAGGAGCAAGTCAGTAACTCAGACAGTAGTGTCATGCAGGAAAGAAGGATAATTTAAAGTAAACAAATTAAATGCTATAGCGATGAGATAGAGACTGTTAAGTGTCAGTTGAATTAACTGGAATGAAGCTCATTAGTAAATTATACAGAAGTCACTGTGGAGATGTGTGTGATAGAAGTTAGCATTTTAAGAAGACAGTACCTAACCAACCTATAAAATATTGATTAGGTGAGAACAAAGTTAAGACTGAGTCTAAGATGGAGTAATTACTGGTCAAAAGGAAACTTTAGTAAGACTTGAGAAGGCTACCATTTACAGATGATTGAATATAAAGAAAGGTAACAATGCTACAGTTAAGTGAATATGTTGTAGGAAAGAAGTTTGAAGGGAAATAACATTTCCAGGTAGATTCACAAAATGGGAATAATTATAGTGGATTTATTTTTCTATCTTAGAAATTCTTTGAATATATCTGAATACTCCCTCTCAGACTTTAATGCTATAAGCCTTAAATTGCTTATAGCATTGCTTAAATTGTAGAGTTTTCTATTACACAGCAAATGATTTCATTTACTAAGAAGAAATCTCAAAACGATTTATCGATTACATTTTTCTTGCAAGCTATTTTATGTCAAATTAATCAAATAACTAGTTTCATTTTATGTTTTTTTCCCCAGGAAAATTCTTATCATCATTTATAATGTCAACAATAAGTTACCTGAAGCAGTCAATTCTTTCAATTACATAAGAGACAAAGAAAGAAAGAAAGAAAGAAAGAAAGAAAGAAAGAAAGAAAGAAAGAAAGAAAGAAAGAAAGAAAGAAAGAAAGAAAGAAAGAAAGAAAGAAAGAAAGAAAGAAAGAAAGAAAGAAAGAAAGAAAGAAAGAAAGAAAGAAAGAAAGAAAAGAAATGGCATATTATTGGAAACCAGACCTAAGTCCTACTGAGTCACATGAAAGCCATGAGCTCCAAAACGTTCACTCTATAAATCAACCTCTGTTTCCCAATCAAATCAGTCTTGGTTTTGATCAACTAGTATATGAGAGCAGTGATAAAATTCCACTTTATCAGCGTGAAACTGAAGAAAACATCCTTTGTGTGCCCAGTTTGCCAAGCCAGGACTCAGAAGGGCATTCATTCAGTGAAATACACCAAACAGCAATGAATGAATTCATTTCAAAAGGTCCCAAAGTCTCCTGTCACCAAGTTAAGAAAACACCAGTAATTGGTTTTAAGCCCTCTATGCTACCAAATCTTCAAAGCATGAATCAAGAAAGCTGTTGGAGAAATGCCACAGGAAAGTACCATAATGATGACGATTACAGATTCAACCTTTCAGCTCCATCATCTACTAGTCTGGACAAAATTAACTCACAGAGAGAACTGGAAAATGAAAATCAAAACTACAATATAGGATTTAAAAGTAGCTTTCTTTCTATATGTCCATCCTACTCAACTAACTTCATGCCAAAAGAAGAGAACAGAAGCAGTGGAAATGTAAATATTGTGGAACCCTCTCCAATGTGCTCTAACAATATTCTATTACCAAAACCATGGGAAAATACACAGCTGGACAGTACAGAGGTATGTGTCATATATGTCAATCTGAAAATATGAATCTGAAGAAAACATTCACAAATGTGTTGGATAAAATGGTAATGAGGATATTTAACCTTAAATAGGGAAATATATTAATATTACTTTTGAAAAAATAATTAAATATTCCAAGTTTCTGAATTAATATTTTTCTAAAGAAAGGGAAATGAAATTTATATACATATATATTTAAAGAAAAATTATTTTAAAATTCTTATCTTCCTATTTATTTCTAAATATCAAAGTTCTTAGTAAGGCTTGAATACACTTTAAAACAAATCCTTAGCAATGTCTAAATTAATCTTGGTGACTATGATAACACTCTAGTCATAATTATCATACCATTTTTATTTTTAAAGTTATAGTGTTTATACTTTATTGAGTAAAAATACAGAGAAGTTTAGCTGATGTTGTTATCTATTCTTACTGTGTTATGCACATACAAAAAACACACGTGCATTATACTATATATTTAAGTCACACTCTCATAATTTATTTTTTTGTAGCATACATATTTAATGATCATGTGTCTATCTATACTTATTCAGATATTAAAACAGTAACAAATGCATGCCTAGACAGGACATTTATTTTAATAATTTCTTTTTGCTCTTGTCCCTGTGTCTTCTCCACTGAAGAATGAATTTGGATACTTGATACAAATGCATTTTCCTGGGTTAGATGCTACTGCCCTCATAAGTACCAAACCCTAAATATAGTTAATAGGATTTTTATGAACCGACTGTCTTCTCCTCCCTAACCCTTCTTTCATTATTTTTGGCCTTGCTCTGTCACAGCTATTCAGAAGCTTCTGAAAGGCACTAAGTTCCTTCTCACCACTGGACCTGGACTCAATTACAGCATCTTTCTCCAACAAATACACTTTAACTTCCAAAGGATGGCTTAGAAATTCATTTAATGTTCCTCTGTAGTACTCTACATGCTTTCAATTATAGCTCTTGCCATAATATACTAAAATATTCTTTTTCTAAAAAGGGGAGATCCGGATACTTCCCCTCCCTCCTCCCTCTGGTGCCCCTTCCATTCTCTCAAACCCCATTCTTTATTGTTTACTAGTTGTGCTAAGTCCATTAGTCTTTCTTTCCTGTGGCAGTGTCCTTTCGCTGGGTGAGGGACTGTGTTATTGGAACCAGGAGAACCTTGCTGGTAGGTTTTCAGTCTTAAGTTTGTGTTGGGTGGCCAGTCTGTATTCATTTGTGATCTTTCCATGTTTTCTTGCTGCAGGTCGTCTTCTCCAATCCCATCTCCACTGCTTTGCTGCTTTACCTTATGTCTCTGGTGTCAGATTTAGGGGGGTTGCACCCTCAGCCAGTGTCGGTGAACAATTTTCTCTGTGAATACAGGCATCTGTGAATGGCCTTTGTAGATTATCTTCTCTGCCCCAGTTTGCAGTTTTGATGTGGGGTCGTTTACCCCGTCTTTGGTCTTCCTCTTCTCTCCCATAGTGTGGGGAAGGGACCTTGCTCTCCTAGAGGGCATCTCCGAAATGAGGTCCTAGGTTTTTTCAGCCTAGTGAGTGCATAGGTGTTGCATCATGACATCATGTCTCTACAGTTGTTTCTTTTGTCTCACATGCACCAGCTGTCTCGGTTGTACATCTGCTGTGTCCAGCTCAGGTTTGTGGGCTAGATTTTTGCATGATCCCTCACCCGTTCTATGATGGGCTTTGTGTTGCGCATTTTCTTGCTCCTCTTGAAGTTTAGCTGAAGTGAGAGTGAAATAGAAGGGGCTCCTCCCACCCTGCCCTGCCTGCTTGCTCACCAGTACCTCGCTGTGTGGGACAGGCCCAGATGGCTGAGCCTGCGCCCTTCCATGCTCCCCTTGGGCTAGGAGCAGGGGACAACATGGCTCCGCCAATCAGGGTTGCAGATGGCTGCCCTGTGCAGCAGCCATCCTCTGGTAGGTGGGGCCACCACAACTCCCACCCTGCCCCCCCTCCAGGGCTCACCCAGATCTGGAGGCTTATCCTCACCCTCTTTGCTCCCCACTATCAAGGGAGCTCAGAAGACTAGGGACCCAGGTGCTCAAGCAGCTTTCAGGTGGCTGCCTGCTGGTGGGTGGGACTCAAGTCCCCGCCCTTCCCAGGCACTAGAAATTCCCTCCACTGGGACCTGGATTTAAATGATTTTATGATTCAATGTATATCTTTATTGTAAAGTAAACTGTCCTTTGACCCAGAAAATACTAAATTATACTGTTGGCAGCCAACTTCCATTGAGATTATTGCAAGAGTAAGATATTAAGCAATCACTGTGTAATTCATCCCTATAATTTCTTAGTTTTCCAATTATTTTAGTAATCTTCGACTTTTCTTGAATAACATTTGGACATTTCTCTGCTTGTTCTGACAGTAAGCAAAGTGAAACCAGAAGTAAATAGTAAGATGAAGAAAAATTATTGCAGCTGCAATTAACAGGGTGAGACAAAAGCATTCATCATTTATTCACAACTATTTATCATATCTTTAAAATTCACATGATATGCCAGGCATAATGGGTGGAAGAAAAAAAAATTGACACCTGATTTCAGAAACCGTATATCACTCCAGTTAACCTACAGGCAAATAATGGCAATACAGGGACTAAACAGATAGTATGCGTGCATAAGAGGAAAAAAAAAACAAAAAAATTCTTTCTGATGCACTTCCATAGGGAGTGAAAACTCAACAGATATGAATTATAAGTCAATTAATTTTAAACACTCACTTCTAATCATGACCATATAACAAGCACAAAATTTACCCTACTGGTGAACACAACTATGAAGCTAGATAAAACATATGAAGGAAATAATTTCACACACTGAAAAAGTGAGTATAGAACACTGGTCCTTGAGAGGAGAAACTCGTCATTTTCAGCTTGGTTTCTTCCTGAGGGCACTTTTCTGCTACTAGGCAAGCTAATGGATTTGAGAAGTAGGTATCACTAAGTTAGGGCACAGAATGCAATTAGTCTAGAGATGAATCTGTAATTTATTTTTTTATTTAAAATTATATATGTGTGTGTATTTTTCACATATTTGTAATCCCCAGGGCTCTCCCCTCTCTGATCGCTACCCCTTTCTCCTGCTCCCCCGCCCCAAGTTGTGTACTTTAATGTGACTTTTAGCTTATTTTGACTTTTCATCCTAGCCTTTTGTTTGTTCTTGCTATATCCTGTATATTAGTGCAACCGTTTGAATTATTTTTCTTTCTGACTTGTTTCTGCTAATATGATTTCTTCTAGGTACATCCATGTTATCTCAAATTCATCAAATTTGTCATTTTTAATTGATGAGTAATATTTCATTTTGTATACATACCACATTTTTTCATCCCTCTGTTTTGGGACATTTGGATTGTTCCATTACCTTGCAATTATAAATAGTGCTGCAATAAACATCAGAGTACAGATGTCCCTTTGTATAAGTATTGAGGTCTCCTTTGGGTAGATTCCCAGAAGAGTGGTTGCTGTGTCAGATGACGTTCCATTTTCATTAGTTTGAGGGTCCTGCTTTCATTAAAGGTTGGACAAGTTTACCTTCCCACCAACAGTGTAGGGGTGCTCCTTTCTCTCCACAACTATGTTAGCATTTGTTGCCTTTTTTTTTAAGACCAGGATACTACAAAAGGAGCTAAGTAAAGAGCAAGAATCAGAATTGTACATGAAATTTCTGCAGATTTTGACCAAGCAGTTGTGTTTACTACATACAAAAAGAAATTATGCAATAGTGAAGTTCTGAGACAGCTAGAGAACATACTGAGTTGGTTATCTCAGGCATTCACCATAGATCCCACAGAAGTAAATTTTAAAAGTAAAAAAATATGCTTTAAAGTATTTGCTATATCACCCAGAAAGATGTGTCTTAACAAAATATAAAGTGTGGAAAGACCAGAATGATCTTAACTACTTGCTAGAGGAAACTGCAAAAACAGTCAGTAAAAGCATGTATCATCCATAATGTCCAAAATGCAATAGATGCATGGATGTGTAAAGAAGCAGAGAATTTTATCCACATCTAAGAAAATAACTCAGTTAACAGAGACCTGGAATTTTGGAATTAAGAAGTAGTAGTTTAAGGATGGTTATTAAAAGTATACTCAAGTAAATAAAGAAAATGCATATGAGTAGAATAAAAGTATCAGGAGAAAACTAGGAACTTTGAAAAGAATAAATGAAAAGTCTAATACTAAAAGGATAGCTTGAATGAAAAAATAGCTGGGTCTATTAGAAGCAAATAAAGTAAAAGTATACGGGAACTACACCTGAAGGGAGGAATCAAATATTTACAAAATTGACAATGATGTAATTTTACCATAAAAAATAAAACAACAATGATTTATTAATTTTAAGAAAAGGTATAAATAAGAGTGGGGAGTCTGAAACTTATGAAACAGCCTAATATATGGGCAATTTTTGGAATGCTAGCAGGATAGAAGATAGTGATTCTAATATGAAGAATTATGATCTGAAATTTTTCTAATTTTCTAGAAGATACCAAATTACAGATTTAAGAAGCTCCACAAATCCTAAATAGAATAATACAAAAATAACCACATGTAGAAAAAACATCTCAAATATCTGAAAAATCAAAAAAAAAAACAAAGAAAATCATAAAAGACAGCATAGATAAAAATTCATGCAACAATATAAATTAGAAGCAAATTTGTAGCCAGAAATATTGGAAGACAGATGGAAATGGAACTAAAATTTTAAAGTTCTATATTTTCAAATCAGGACACATATTTTCAAAGCTACTACACATATGCTTCCAAACATAAAATGATATAAAGTTATTATCATCTGAATAAATATTAAGAGAATTTAATCAGCTAACATGCACACAAAAATACTGAAGTACTTTATGTGAAGGAAAATGACACCAGCTGGAATCTAGGAAGGAAAGAGTAGTAGTACAAATGGTCTATCTGCTGACAAAATGTAAAATTGCTGTCATACATATATATATATATATATATATATATATTTGACAGTTAACTACTTAAAGCAAAACAGCAGCACTTACCATGGAAGTTACTGTATATACACATGAAAATTATGACCAAAATAAAAGAAAAAGAGCAAACATTATTTTGCTACTGTAAATGCATACATTTTAAATGCAGCGGTACAGTATTAACTTTAAATAAACTGCAATATATTAAGTTTATATACTACAATTCCTAAAGATAATACAATGGCTAAAAGAAAAACACACAGAAGGAAAAACAAAAATGTAAATACAGGAATAAAGTAGGGGGAAAATGAACATAAGAGATGTACACAGAGGTACACCTGGTACACAGGTGACATGGTGGTGGGAGAATCTTGGGGTATACAATGATGTAAAACACACATAAATACACACAGACACATATAGACATGCATGTATATGTAATAAAAGAAAAATTAAACCAAATAGGGCAGGAAAGGAGAAATAGAACAACAAAATCAAACAAATATGAATATGGCTGTCTTAAACTCAACATCCATAAATATATTAGAGATTAAATTTTCCAAATAAAAGGGAGAAAATAACAGCCAAGATATAAAGGAAGGTTTTCCCATCTCTGAGAAACAAGCTTAGAAACAAAGGCAGAGATAAATTGAAAAAAGAAGACAGGGTTCTAATCCCAGTTACATTCTATGATTCTGCACTTAGCATAGCAATAAGTTCTGTATTGTTACATCATACTACTACTTTATTTCTTTTGTATCAAGTGAACTGAAGAACAATAAAAATATTAGAGCATAGTTATTTTAAAGAAACCCTGGTACAATTTTTTATCCCACTTACTAAGCAAATATTGACTAAAAATTTTTTTAATCAAATAAACTCATTTACTCTTAAATAAATAAATGGATAGATAAATAAATGAATAAATGAGTGAATGAATGAATGAATGAATGAATGAATGAATGAAAAGTGTGATTGATTTTGTAAAAAAAAATATTCAACTAGCAAATGAAAGTTGATGAGGCTAATTACAGATAGATAGATGATGGATGGATAGATAGATACATACATACATAGATTCATAGATAGATAAAAATATAATGAAATGTTTATGTACCTGATAACAGCTTCAGCAATATACAGCAAAACTAACTCCTTTTAAGTAACCATACAACCACCTTCTGTCTGGATTTATCACAAGTAACAAATCACATGTACATAAAAATATTTTAAGTAAAATTTAATAATTTCTTTAACAAATATGCAAAAATTAAAAACCCAAATGTTTATCAGAAAGGAGAATAATAAAGTGTGGTACATTCATGAGATAGAATATTACTAGACATCAACAATAGATAAACTAATGATGTATGTGACAACATGAACTTTTAAATCTGCATCATTTAAGGCAGAAACAGATGAACACATTCATCCAATTTACAGAGAAAGGAATGTGACTAAAAGTAGTTGACCAGCAGAATTATAGGTTGAAAGTAAAGAGATATAGGAGAAATTTCTAAAGGGATGAATATGCTCTATACTTTCATTATTAATATAGCAACTAATACACATTTTCTAAAGCTGAATTTAGCAAAGTTTGTGTAATTTTATAAAAGCATTAAAAATTTAAAAAGTGGAATGAAAATTGTAGAACTGTATTTTTCTTCATATCAAACTATATTAATTTAACGTTTTTTTATTTTAAAGCTGATGGGTCATTCCATTCAGCTTGCAGAAGTACCTCAAGGCAGCAATAAGAGTCTGGTCTCCTTTTGCAACAAAGTAAAAAAGTGAGTGCTACTTTTTCACCAAACTTTACTATTTCTGTACCTAAATAAGTATGTCTATTTTAATGCCAAAGATCTGATAACTAATTAATGCATTTATGTGCTAATTCCCTCTATTTTTTCTCATTTCTGTCTGTTGTTTTAAATATATTTAAATAAACACTGTCTTATCAATTCTAGCAGTTTCCTCATAATGATCACTGGGAAGATTTGAATCGTTAATTGAATCATAAAGTTAAAAACTAAATAAATGCCTCATAAACTGATGATGAGTAAAATAAATTCCAATATGTAGAATAGAACAAACAAGAAAACAACATTCCTGCCTTAAAAATGTATAAACATATTGGAAGAACTGAAGGGCACACATGAAAATATTCAATATAAAAGTAATTTCTTGCTCTAGTTCAATGAAGAAAATTTTAAACAGCACTTTAGATACCCAAACTGGATCTATAAAAATATTAATATTTAAAGAACAAACTACTCATGTAACAAACTGATAAAAATTTCAAGGATCTTGATTGCTTTAAATCTAAAGATGATGCTTTCTACTCTTTAAGGATAATAATTATCTCACTAATATCACAAAAAAAATTGCTCACTATAAGTACTGAGAAAGTTTAGTATCAGTATCTCTAATAACTTTTTTAAAAATTTATTATTCTTAGGTGGAATAGTTTTTTAGATAGTGTTTTGAAAAATAGTATGGTTTGTAAGTAGTCGTGGTACATATTTCAAACTCAAAATCAGATTTTTCTCAACAGTTGCTTTCAAAGCAACTGTGAGAAAACAAACAATAAAAACCCTGAAGTGGTAAGCAAAGGCATTGATTATATTCACACACTTTGTTTTTAATTTTGTTATTAACAAATAATTCTAAAATGATCAAATTTGTATATGCATAATTATTTTGTGCATAAAAATTCTATTTACTCAACAGCAAACAGGGTTTGAAAACCTAAGTTCAAGCTTCTTAATTCAAAAGACTAAATAAATTTGAAACCAAATTCCATATGAGTCTACCCAAAATTGTTATAACTGTCTTCTCTAATGTTTAAACAAGCTAATGACTAGTGTTTCTATACTATACTTGGTATACAGGCTCTCCAGTAGGATTTGATTTCTTGTTGAGACATATTTGTAAGCTGTATCTTTCAAGGAATAGGTCATGTGTTTGTGAAAAATAGAATAAAATGCTATAGCATGTGAAAGAAGTATTTGTTCCACACTAGATAATCAGCAAAGGTTTGTGAAAGAATGAGTCAAGAATTTGCATTTTAAATTTAATTTCCTAAAATGGTAGAAACTGAAATCATGCATGTTCTGAGTAGTATCTTGCTGTATGGTAAATTCCAAACTGCAAAGCACCTCAATTCAAAACTGGAGTCCAAACTTCTGTTATAGAATATCACAATGGAGAGTGTTCCCATATCTATATCCATAGCAGTGTTTTTCCAAATTTAGTTTTAAATCAGCAGTAAAGGAGACCTAGGAATTGTTACCAACTAATTTAGGTGATACTCCATAGAATCAGAAACTATAGGAATGGGGCCCAGAATAAAATAATAAAATAATACCTGCCAGGTTCATTGAGTGAATATGTATTTGTGCCTTTGTCAGGTCCCTGAAGTTGGTAAGGGATATTGCCATAGACTTCATGGGCATAGTTAGAAACTGAGTTACTTCAAAGGCTCTGGTACTAACTTTAATGTTCACAAAGAGCTGAGGAAATGCCAAATATTCAATATATATTCATAAAAGATACAGAATGTACACATTCTGTTTCAGAAGAGCACTACATTAAGATGTCTGCATAATTAACATAAAAATGTTCATATCCATCTTTGAAAACATTTAAAGTATATAGCTACAAATACTAATGTATTTTACATGTAGGCATCAAACATGGATGATAGGGATTCAGCTATATGATGGCATAAAGATATGTCTGTTGGTATTTACCAATACTAAGTACTTACTACTTTAAACAAAAGAATTCTTATTAAAGCCTTTCAATCAAGATGAGTAATTTTCCACTTAAAGTTAGGCCATGAGAGAAAATCAAGGGCTGAGGTTCAAATTTCAGAGGCAAAATCATTGAAATTAGTAACTGTTCTGAGTGAATCTTCATGTAGTTGCTTCAAAAGTGATGATCCTGAAGATGCCTAAGGAAAAGGTATTTACAGTTGTTTTTGGTCTAATTGTAATTTATAGCAATCTGACCTAACAACACTGTACCACAATTCAAGTACTTTTAAATCACATATAGTAAAACACTGCATCAAGTCTCTAATGATCTTGTTCTAAGTATTTTTTTAATGTATATTTTTCAGAATAAGAAAAGCATATCATGCAGACGACATTAATTCCAATTCGGGGAAAATCTGGAGCACAACTACAGCATTTCCACATCAGCTCTTTTCTAATACTAAGTTTAATATAAATGTTTTAACTGATAATTCAACACAACTACTTCATTTTACACCACATGGTAAGTAAGCTATCATGTAAAATAATATAAAAATCTATAAAGGTTGTGGTGTCAACTTAAAATTTAGGGGGCAGTTAAAAAGGTATGATGTTTTTGTAGGATACAAGAATCATTATTTAGGGCACTGATACAGGTAGAAAACTAAATTTTGCCCCCAAGAGGAATAAAGTTCAGTTTTATTGACAGGAAAGATATGGTAAGTATTAAAAGAAAGAGACTAATTCTATCTCTTAGCAAAGAGTCCATAATCATGAGTTCAAATCAGGGTGACCTCTGAACGACAGCTTGCAAAATGGTTTCTGAAACAATTGCTTTTGGCCTAGTCCAGAGATCTTTGATTCAGTTCAAACAAGAGACATTAAGCAGTTTTTCTGTATGGTTGCTCAGCTCCATTTTTGAAAAATGGCTCTACAAACATTTTCTTTTTGTAGTGGTATAAGTTGCATAATCTTAAATTTTCAGGCTGAAATCATTAAAATAAGCATTATTAGCTAGCATGTTTGCCTTGAAGTAAAATAAGAGAAAGCAGTCAGAAATCTCTTGTTAATATTTGTCTAACTATTGTTTTCAAAACCTCAGGATAGGTTGCCTACTAAAATACACTTAGCACCTATAACAAGTTATAAACATGTTTAAAATGTGGATTTTAAAGAGTCTAAATACTGTAAGTGAAAATAGTTGTTCCATATTAGAAGAAACCTGATCATTCAAGTGTAAAATGTGATTAGAGCAGGAACTGATACATAATTCCTCTTCCCAAAGTAAGAACTGATGTTGCCTTGTACTACCTAGTAGAATTAGCAGATACACTGAACTGGAGCTTCAGGGAAAGATCACAGGAATGCATATTTTATTGAACTTGCCATTATTTTTCTTCTAGAGTTTTAGGATATATTTAAAGTTGTTTGTAATCTTATTTCATTATCATAATAAACTACTTTACAAAATATTTTTCTAACATTTAGATTATGTTAAATGAGTTTCTACATATCAGCTGCTGCTCTACTTCACACATAATGATACAATAAACTATTTTCCATTAGCCATATTAGTATTATTATTATTATTTTACCCTTTTCCTACTTAGTCAAGGAACTAATTTGGAAATTAGTACAGATGATTATTAGCATTATGTTCTGAATATTATTTAGGACCAGCTGGCTTGAGATTAAAATAAACCAAAGCCTGCTGAGTTACACAGAAATTTTTTTAAAATAATATAGAGATTACTCACAAAAATCAAGAATGGGAACTCAACAGAGATTCTGAAATGTAGTAAAAGCATAGAGGAATGAGCAGTTCAAAATTCCTATACATCTGTCGCTCCATCTCTTCCCTGTATAACTGCATCTCATGCTTCTCTTACTCTTTGCTCACTCGTTTACCTCTCTTTTCAGAATGACATTGAGTCAGTTACTGACAGAAAGTATTGACAGAAAGTCTACTTTCTCTATTGGATCAAATTTCTGAAAGTGTGATTCTGATTGTGCAATCAAACAACAGGTGCTCTATTGACTCATAAGAATGACCTGGTATCTAGTCATAATAGTTTCCATTACTAGAGAAAAGGGAATAACTGAACTAGAAAGCCACGGATTTGTTCAATTTACAACATTTAATTTCCACTACGTCTTTGGTTAAATTTGGCAAATCATGTAGCATTTTTTCACTTTTATAAGGAGTTTCAGTGAAGTGATTAATTCATTCTGTTTAATATTAGAGATTTGGAGTTGCATGATGTCTGTTTTCAAAAATATTAACTTATAAGATTAGATAATTAGAATAGATATTAAATATTATCTATATTTATAAAAATATAAATATTGTATATAAGATTATGATCTCACAATAATGTTAAAATAATGTATGAGAGAAAATTGGTGTTATATAGTTGTGAAGGAAAAAGAAATTGAGGAAGGTAAGGGACATATCATGTAAATATACACAGTAATTCATGCCACTGTTTGGAGAATTAGTTGGGAAGGGGTGTGTAGCACCTCAACAGAAACACATGGAGAGTTATACTGGTTTTACTTATGCTAGCAAAAAGCTATCATTTTTCCTTTTGTAAGTTACCGAGGAACTGCCTTTAAAGGAAGTTAATTGCAGCTGTATTTTAGGGTGTGTATTTAATGAGGTAAAGGAAGTTCAGCTAAAGTTTCAAATGTTTTCAATTTAAAATAACCTTTATGTCAAAACTGATTCCCTTCAACACTTTGTTTTTACTACTAATAGAGGTATGCTCTAAAGAACAAATGTCTAAAGTGCATAAATCTAGATAATAACACAGAGTAATGAATTCTAGCTCATTAATTAGGAGGAAACTAATAACAAGTTTCATCCAAAGAGAATGCATGTATCTCTAAGAGTGTGGAAATGGAATCCATCTAGAGAAGGTGTTTTGGACAAAAAATTATCTCCCCACAATTTTCAGTTATTTAAATGTGGATCAATCATTTAATCATTAAAGATGATGGTTCCTGGGTCTTTATTTCCAATTCCAAATTTGCCCTATGGTCAAGGTCTTAAATTTCAACTACCTTAAAAAAATAACTTCAATTACCTTCTAGATTTAGAAGATGCAGAGTTGGAAATGTCTTTTAGGAGGCAAATTGTGACCTGAAAATATTGATGCTAGAGGGCAGTTTGCAAAAATGAAAGTGTAACTGAGAATGTTTATAGAAATTGACTACATTTTAAAACATATAAAAGAATTGAAGCAAATATAAATAAATTCCTAAATTCATATGGTAACATTCCAAACCCTTTCCACATTTAAAGTCTCATTTTTCC
>PVHY01007270.1:0-13299 GCA_004024945.1 Uropsilus gracilis
GAGAGAGAGAGAGAGAGAGAGAGAGAGAACAGATATTTAGTTTTTCACAGTTCTTGAGGCTAGAAGTCTGATGTCAAAGGGACAATGCTTGCTGTCAGTTCCTGGGTTTCTCACAGCACTCCTGAAGCCTTCATCTTCAGAGATCATCTTGGAGCCTGGCAATGTGAATTCGGTTGGGTTGCCAAGCCCACAAACCTTCAGTCCTTAACAGAAAACTTCAGGAAGAGAGTGCGGTGCACCTGTATGAGCAGATTTCCACATTAAAATCCTTCTGACTATGTTTGGGGAATGGATGCAGGTTCCAGTGTGGGTGTTGGGGCCATTCAAGCGACTCTGTAGGAGTAGAATTAGTTGTTTAGAGCTGGAGGTGGTGCCAGGCATGAACTAGTTAACCAGCCTTGATCTAGTGAGATGTCTCTGCTTTCCTCCATCTTTCTTACCTACTCACATTGTTCTTTTCTGCATGCTTTATTTCCCATTCACCATCTAAGATTTCCTGCCAACTTTCTTACCTGCTTAAACAAACTTGATATTCTTTTCCTTCCTCCTTCAAGGTTCTCAGGGTCTATTTCCAATAGATCAAATAAGAGTATTCACTCCTCATGAATATTCATCAAGTGCTTTACACAGTAGATAGGAAATGCTTAAAAATTAACAGAGAAAAGAAATTACTGAGTTTTATGTATATCAAATGCTTATTATAAGGTATAAGGATTCTCTGTGGACACTTTAATTCTCTAAACAAATATCATTACACTTCAATGCATGCTATTTTCCTGAAGTTAAAAGTTAGCTTTTGACAAATTGAAATGGTTTTCAGATGCCACTTTCCACTTGTTGATTGACCAAAGGCTAAAACTAACATTTTCTGTTAGGTAAGCTGTGAGGAATTTGCTGATGGCCTTGCAAATTGAGCAGGTGACAACATCTATCAAAATTACAAATGCAAATGCGAATGGCCCTTTGACTCAGCAGTTCCATAGTGTTCTATTGGGTATTTTCAAACATCGGAAATAACTTATGAACAAAACCTCTTGTTGTAAAACAATACATAATAATAAAAGCTTGAAAACAACAGAAACCTTTTAGTAGGTGATCAGTTCTAGAAATTACCCTTCATACAATTGAGTGATATAATTTCTATGAACACATATGAAGTAACTCCACAAATATTAAGTGAAAAGATGATATTACAAAATAGTATGAGGAGGCTGTGTTTCTGTATAAAAGTGAGGGATGTATAATAATTCATATTTATACTTTTGTTTGCATAGAGATACTTTGAAAGTATATGCAATAAAATAGTGCTGACTTGAAAGTATATACGAAAAAATAGTTTGGGGAGCAGGAAAACTCAAGGGCAAACAAAATAAATTATATCAAGTTTTCTTTGTTTCTATGAGCTGATCTATGTATACATGTATATATACATACATATACAAGTCCATACTTGTGATCTATGTGTATATATGTTATCTTTATTTTGAATCATATAAGTATTTGCCTTTCAAGAGAATAATTTTTTTTGTACTGATGTTTGTTTTTCTATTTTAAATAATTTTTTTTCACAGGTAAGCTATTAGGACTGTTGGGTTTGGAGAGAGACTGCATGCTTCTGAATGATGCCTCTGTCACATTTAGGCATGTGACATCGGGCATGTTGCTTAACCTTTCTGTACCTCATGAAATGGAGACCAGGATTGCTGTTTAGGGATTTAGCATTTCAATTTTTGGCAAGATAAAAATGTTACCCAGCTGTACTACAAAACAATGTGACTATACCTAATACCATTGAACTGTACACTTTTAAAATACCACATTTTATGTTATAATTTTTTACTTCACATAAAGACAGTTTAATTTAAATGGGGGCAATCATGGTACCCACTGACAAGTCTGTTTATGAGGATTATGCAAATCAGAATGTGTGAAACCCATGGGGTTGTGGGTGCCTGATTTTCTAAAAGTTTGAGTGTTCAAGTCATCCCCTGAGCACATAGATGTAACAGGCTGTGTCCTCACCCTCTGAGCTGAGGCGAATGAGTCTGTGGTCCTAGCATGGTGCTGTTCCTAGGTGAAGCTGCTTGTATTGTCTCTGGATTACAGAACACGTTCTCAGGTTCAAAGTTACCCTCCAGAATTCAGAGGGTATATGTATTGCCAGAAACTCTAGTTTTACAAAAGCTTTTTAATATTCCTCTTGTGTAATATTCCTCTTGTGAGATTAATGGCTTCAGAATAACAAAATTAGTCTCTGGAATATTTTCATCTCTCAAAAGTATCTTACAAGCTGGTCCTGTGACATGGAGGGAAGCAATCCTGTGTACTGGCTCCTGAGAGTGTCTGGAACACAGCAATCATTTCCACAGATTTCCACCACTCATCGTTTGGCATGTTCTTGACCATAATAGCAGTTAATTTATTTCATTTTAAAAAATTGATTTTATGTATTTTTCTTACATTGTTGTATACTCCAAAGTTCTCTCACCACCATGTCAGCTGTGAACCATTATCATGATCTCCTCTGCTCATCTCTCCCCTCATTTTTACCTCCCTTGCTTTATGCTTTAATTTTCATTTTTTCAATTTTAACTTTTCCTTGTCACCTTGTTTGTTTTTTCTACATTGCATATATAAGTGAGACCATTTAGCATTTATCTTTTTCTTTCTTGCTTATTTTGACTAGCATTATTCCTTCTAACTCCATCCATGTTGTCATGAATGACATGAATTTATCTTTTTGATTGTTGAATGATACCCCATTGATTAAATATACCACAACTATTGGATCTAGTCATTTTTGGAGGACAATTGGGTTGTCTCCATATCCAGGCTATTTTAAATACTGTAATAGCAGCTAATTTAATTTCTAGATTTTCTTAGCACAAATATTCCCATTCTCACTAGCAAATAGAATACCCCATATCCTGTGAAGAGCACTTGTCTATTTTTACTTTTTTTGCAGCTTCAGAACTTCTGATTTGGCTGATCATTCCATTATTATCTCGCCTTCACTACCTCCATTTTTAGATTTGGCCTGACAGGTCACTATAAAAACTTAGATATGTGTGACAAGGAAATTGAATTTCCATACATGCAACCAACTCTGAATAAAATAGTTGAGTAGTAAAACTGAAAACTGACTTGGCTTTGTGATAGTGTGGTTTTGATCAGAATGCAGTGAGTTTATTTTGAAACACTTCCAACTTTGGGAAAAGAATATCTTTGTCCATGAAATGCTTTGTATCCTGCATGACTCGATAACTTGGGATTTCTATAGTCTTGCACCCGAGGTTCGCATTTGCTATCTAAGTATTGCCCTATTTCAGGTGCTCCAGACTGAGATGGAAGAATTATAAAATCAAAACATAGAAGAAGTATCATCTGAAAAGATGAAAAGCAAACTTTCGTTTCTCACGTTGGGCTGTTTGGCTTTTAAATTTTGTAAAAAAGAACTCAATAAATCAATTATCTGCCACTAAAAATCATGACGATAGCTACAATACATGAACAGTCCCAAGCCTGAGATCCTGACACACCTCAAATGCAGCCCCTCTGAGAGACTATATGCAGCCAGGAGGAAATTGAGGCTCAGTAAGAGGCAGAGATTTATTGAAGGTCACATACTTGGCACATGACAGTGTCAAGACTCAAACCCAGGCAGTCAGATAACTGTAACTGAGTTTTCAGTGACACAGCTCCATGTTTAGTGTAGTCTGCTTATGTTTCCAGTCACAAGTTCTGCCAAGATTTCCATAAATTGTAACTTGACTCCCTACTTCTCTGAACTGTAAGTTGGTATAATTGGAATTCCACACACTTTTGCCCTACAGACACTATTTGAAGTGGATCCATTTAAGTTAGGTTATTAAGTGACTCATATGATCAAAAAATTCCTCCCAAGGAAAGAAACCCTTCTTCCTAGTTGATGCTCCCTCTGAAGCTACTTGGGATTCTTGTCTCTCTTCTTGGTTTTATGAGATAGCTCTTTCTGTGTCCTATGCTCTTCTTATAAGCACAACCTTTGGAATGACTTAGGGTGCACCCTAATGATTTTATTTTAATTGACTATCTCTAGTGGCCCTTTCCCTAATTTGGTCACATTCTGACTTCACAAAAATAAGTACTAGTAGCTAGGATTTTAAAAACTCTTTTGGGCTATACAAGCCCAACTCTAGCAGCAACTTCTGAACCAGAGTAATACATGGAGATAGAGATCAGGTACTGACTGTCCCTATTCAAGGTAAGTCCTGAGGGCAGTTTCCATTCTGTGACTTAGGGAACTGAACTGACTAATTTCTACTACTCTTTTATAATTGTGTATGTGTGTTTATGCACATGCATGTGTATGTGTATGCAAGACTGTAGGCAAAATCCCATATCGGAGGGATTTTGAATTAAAAATCTGCACAGTAACTTCTTTGAATTCTACTTTCATAGAATGAATGAATTCTATGTAATGTATCTCCTCCCTGCAGTTATTTCATAAAACTTTTGGGGAAGATGTCTTCATGCTACTTCAGGCCATTTTTCATAGAACTAAGTATCTCATGAATGACATCACACACCCAAGTCTTCTCTCAGTAGCACCAACCTTGGGATCCCAATTGAAAACATCTTTTCCCTCTGACTTCTTAGACTGTGGGAGCCCATCTTAGAGATGAGAAACTTGTAATTTAAATTTTTGCAAGTTAAGCTTTTTGCCCCCCGCAGGAGGAACAATCTGGGAACTGACCTAAAGAATTGGGGGACCCCCCTTAGGGGGGCATAGCTTCCCGGACCCCAGGTATAAGAGTGTTGAAGTTATAAACTGCATCATTCTTAAGAAAATATAGGAGCTCTGCGTTAAACTCTTTACTTTAATTAAATTTTTTGTAAAAAGTTATTAAAATACTGGAAGGAGCCCGAGGCAAAAAAAACTAGATAAAGCTTTACAGTTAAGGAATAACCTTGGGTGACTTGTAACCAACTTCTATTATCCTGATTCACTAAAATGATTGCTTAGAAATGTTTAGTAGTATTTAATGATAATCTATTTTCTGTTAAGATATTGATTTCTGTCTTTCGCGTTATAGTCCTCACGCGCTCAATGATAATTGCACTCACGGGTCATTCCTGCCTCTCACTGAAATAATGCACCCACTACTCACAAAATGCCCCTCCTGATAAAATGTCAAAATAGCTAGTTTAAAAAATATAAAAAGTGGCTTGCAAACCTAAAATAAAGCAGCAGATTCCTCGCTCACTAAATTCGTGTCTGTAATCATCATTCGCCTGCCTAAAGTTTCTCCTATCTACCTAAAGCCCACACTCAGTGGTCTTTCTTGCACGGCCGGTCCGTAGCATTAGACCTCCTTAGTTTTCCTGTTCCTCCATGATCCACAGAGACAAGCCAATTGCTTCATATATCCATCTTCACATCCAGAAGCTCCAGTGTGATACTTGTCCAGAGAAACCATAGCTCTTGCTAGATTTGAAAGGAGCTGCTTTTGAATCAAGTGCGTAATCAATATTCATTCCCAAAGAACATTGACCTTTGATGTCAGCCTCTGGGACTTCACGAGCCAGTGAATTCCAGTAGCAAACATTCTTTTCACAACATGTCACAAACTCTTAAATGATTTTGTCTAATCTTATAAATTCCCTCTAGGGCATGAGAGTGAGAAAACTGAGACTCACAGACTCAGAGGAGCTGAACTAAGTGGACATAGGGAGTGGAGGAGAATGGCCCCATTGGCCTGAGGCCATGTTCTTCCAGCCACCAGCTTGAGTCAGCAGTAGAGACTCTGCTGCCCAATGCTGAATCAGCTTAGTCTCTGCTCCTCCATCTCTTTAATTCATCTCTTGAATTTCCCATCTGAGAAAAGTGACGTGAGAATAGACAGGAAGTTGTCAACATTTTGTTTTTGCACAGCAGATCAGTAATTTCTTAGTTTCTAATATTAGTGAGTGGTATTTAATGATAAGATGAACTACGTATTTTTGTGTATACTATATATTATACTATATATTTTACTTGAGACTTTCACTGCGATGCTTGTTTTAAGGGCAAAAAGAATGAAGACATTGCGAGTGGCAATGTGGAAGGTGAAACCTTTATAATTACAATGAGTTTAAGTTCATGGACCATAAACTCCGAAGGAAAGGCTCAGAAAACTGGGTGTAATGAACCAGGGAGGACTGGGAGAGCTTCTTCAGGCTGCCTAGAAAACTAGGAGACTGTATCACGGTGTAATACCACAGATGGCTTCTCATGATATGGTGGTTTCTCTTTCCCCTCTTTATGAGCATCTTGTAAAGGGGCATTTATGTGCCTTTTCTACTCTACTCAACACTTTTTACTTCAACACTTTTCTACTCAACACTTTTTACACTTTTTCCCTTTCCTCCGCAGGTATGATTGTCCTTCAAAGGTTCTGAAAATGAAGATGAGGCAGTTGCAGAGTTTGTTGGATTTCTTCAAAGATCACTAGTCATGTGTGTGGGGGGGGGTACATCTGTATGTATCTGACATATGTCTTTGTTTACACCTGTGTGTGCAAGCACCTAGGCAAAGCCCTACATTAACCGATACCATGTGGTAACCTCTGGCACAACATACGAGCTCTTTCAATTCCTGTATTTTTCTGAGAGTTTACTGGCACAGGGATTAAATCAGATGACCACTATGGATGATCACTTTGAAACAGTGACATTTTGAAGCTATAAATTTCTCTTTCTTGCTACATGAATAAGCCTCTGAGGCGAAAGAGCATATTAAAAAGTCAAATCATATAAAATAAAATGTCCAAAGCAATTAAGCACCCATGCTGAATTGCTGAAAAGGAGAGGTTCTTTATATGGTAGGGATCCATATTCTCCTGAAGTGATCGGGTCCAGGAGGTTAGCATTTGACTAGAACTTTCTTTTGCTATTAAAGTGCTTGGTCTACATTAATGACCATGCCTTCTTTACTTGTAGGCAACCCACCATTCTGAGATGAATATTCCTGAAAAGGCTACCTGCCTGCACTCAACTGTCTTAGCAAATAACAAACCGATATGGTTATGAATATATTGAGGTTCTTTTCATTGGATATTTGTAGCCATCAGTGAAGTCTGAGAAGGAATGTTAAGTACTTTATGATTTCATCATATGGTTATATGGGAAGTTAATCTCAGACGAAATTCTAATCAATATGAGAACATTCATTAACTAAACATGAATCATTTCAGGTAGACCGGAAATAAATCATGTCCCTTTAAGTGCTTGGGTACCATTTTTAAGTGTTATTTCAGGAAAGAAACAAAATCCCAGGTTCAATACTTTGTCATCAGTATAGACAAGAGCTTTTAATATTCATAGCTGGTCACTGGCTATTTCTGAAGGAGTGGTCCTTGAATCATTCTGTCTGAGTTTACTTCTTCCCTGGACATTACACACACTCATTAACTGTAACTCCTATGGGGATGCTGAGCCTGGAATCTTCCCCCTGGTGCTGATCCCAACACCCCCTGGGTATTCTGTTCAACTCTCTTGTCATGTTAATTTTGTGTTGCTGTCAGACTTCTCTCCCTGCCAAGCAGTGTGCTCCTGAGAGCTCCTTATGGTCACATGGGCACCATTCTTTCTCGCTAAATTCGAAGCCTCCAGGCATTTCTCAGCAGTCTCCTCTTTCCAATCCCAATTCCAATCAGTTACTATTGTCTCACTGCTTCTTTCACAGTCATTCATTTTCCTCTTGTCCCTTCTTTTCTGAACTGGAAACATATTGAAACAGGGTGTATTATGAAGACTTTTTGACCTTAACTTTAACAGGATACACCTATTTGCCTGCTTCTCTCTACAAAGCAGGCTACACACTCTTCATTAGCATTTTCACTGATTACCTTTACCATTGATATTTAAAAGTTAGCCAGCTGCTCTCTGCTTTCAGCTCCAAAAACTGCAGAAAAACTTAGAAAACACAGTTTACAACTTTACACTCATGGGTTCTTACCACCATCCCCAGCCTTCTCAGCCAAAATACCAAACCAATGCAAGACTATTAGTGCAGACTAATTTATTTTTCAGTCTCTCAGTCCTGATCATCTCACCAATGTCCAGTTAGAGTCCATCTCCAGATGCTTGAAGGCATGTTCTTTTGGCTGCTCCCTTGACTTGCTCCTCCTTGTCTTCCACGCTGTGTTTTCCTTGTCACCTTTAGGTAGCAGGAACTTCATGATACCGGACCCAGCAAAGTTCACTTTCTTTTCAGGCCTGTCTTTTGCATGGCCTCTCACAGATACAAACTCAGCAAAACAAACTCCAACACGGAGTTCTAATCTGCAAACTCCTCAACTGCATTCAGCACACATGCTGCCAGCCTGGGCCAGCCAAGAGTTGCAGGCCCCCGGTGGTCACATGGCCAAGCTCACATGGCTCACATCTTTACAAGATGGCCAATTCCCATCTCTCCTCCATTGAACCTTTCTCCCTATCCGGTCTCCATATTGGAATCCTTCTCTTTGTTTGCACACCCTTTATATGCCCTAATTTCCCACCTTCCAGGAAATCTGTTTCATCTTGACCATTTCACTTCTTTCTCCCCCTGCATCTCCCTGAAGGGAAATTCCAACTAAGGTCATTCTCACATTTTAGCATACCTGTCCTTGAAATCTGCAATCTTAAACAGGAGACAATGGGGGTGGGGGCATACCCTATCATTCCCCACTCTGATCTTTAAAAAAAATTTATATCTATAAAAATAAAAATAAACCTTTAAAACAAACCCATTTTTTAATTTAACTTGCAAATACAATGCATGTACCAGGCAAAACATTCAGTTATGTCAGTAACAAAGTATATATTAAAGCAATATTTATTTTAACACAATAAAACATGCAGTTACATTAATACCAGTCACACCATTTATTAAACCACTATCCATTTAAACACAATTAGGCAAAACTTTTGGTACAATTAGGCAAAACTGCAATACCCCTAGGCAAAAACGTAAGACTACAATACTATCCAGTACACACATCATTTTATGAAATGGGCATTTACCAATTATTAAGTATTCAAGAGGGAAAAACCAAATTATGTAACCTGTGGAACACAAGGTCCCCAACTTCATTTAGGCTGTCATGACTGTATAAATTTTTAATCTATACTGAGTAGTTTACTACTTTTTTTAAACTTTTAGACTCTCGGCAAATCTGGCTTTTTAAATACATACTGGATTTTGTTAGGCAGATTTACATTAAACTTATCACTTTTTTTCACCAATTAACCATTTTGGCATAAGCAAGCACTTTATCTTAATCACATATCCACCATGCACAGAGGGCTTTGCACTGCATGCCCACAGAATTCCCATAAAGAGGTACATTACAAAACCTGTCCATTTTAGATCTATGTCTGCACTTTACCTTAGTTAACTTTACCACCTATAACTTTACCATCTACCTTTTGACTGTTGGCTGTTAAGGTAATTAACGAAAGGCTTTATTTTCTTGGGTTAATTAACCAGAGGATGGGTAAGGTCATTCTCACATTTTAGCATACCTGTGCTTAAAATCTGCGATCTTAAACAGAAAACAATAAGGGGTGGGGCTTACCCTATCAATATCACCACATGCCAATAGCTTTTCTGGTCTCTGCTTCTTCTCCACTCACTTGTTTCACATGTTGCCAAATCCACCTTCCTAAAATCACCTGGGTTAGGTCACAGACCTGAAAAAGGCTTTCAAGGGGACTTAATGTCATGGTCGAATACAGATGATTGATATTGGGTGAGAAAAAAACAAGGGCAAAATGTCTCTCACTCCAGCGAGCTGATGGGAAAATTGGTGGCACTTTTAAAATGTGACTTTTGCCCCCAAGTTCTTCCTACCCATGCGTGGTCACTGCAAGAGTCACAATGCAATTTAAACAACAAGGTTTATCAACAAGGGAAACCAAAAGTCATGAATGTCTCAAGTGGTCAGTCATTGTACCCCATTCATACTCAGTTCCAAGTGCCAGAGCATATGTCCAAGGTGGTGCCTTTTCACCCCTCCAAACCCAAGGCACTGCACCCCACAGAGTGCAGTCTTCCAGCAAACACAAATTCCAAGTTTTAAACTCCAAGTGTCCCACATCTTTCTTTTGTTGTTTCTCTCTCAAGCTTTCCGAGCTAGTCAGCTTCTCTAAGGTTCTTCAAACTTTTCCAGCAAATACTGATGCAGAATCAGCTTATACAAATTCTGTTTTTTCCAGGTAGCTTTCCAGCAAAACGAGCCTTTTTTTTTTTCTTTTCTTTTCTGTACCCCTCTCAGTCCAGCGCCATGCACCTTTCCCAGGTTCCATGGTGTCTGACTGCAATGCTACACATCTGGGCAGTCGCTCCTCTGGACTTCTTCAACCAGTGCTCTGCACTCTCAGCCACATCATTCTGGGGCATCTGGCCATCATGGCTGCTGCCAACCACTCTCTCATTTCTTCTCACTCAGTCTTACTGTCAGACCCCACCCACCAGCGCAGTTGGCATGGTCCTATTTTCAACTGTGTCACAAAAAGGGGCCCCTCAGCTCCCCATTCAAACTTGTCACCCTCTATCATGACCTTATTCATACAGGACCCTATGCACCTTTATAACTTTATTTCTTCATCCTGGACAATGCAAACCTCTATTCATAACCCCACACATAGGTCATATACTTTGGGCTACTCTCATTAGTATTTTTTCCCATGAAATTTTTGCTTTCCTCCTTCACTCCATGTACATCTCCCCCCAAACACACTTGCTCTCTCTCCCCCACCCCCCACACACATAGACAAGCACACATTAAATGTTTTTTTTTTTTTGCTATTGTTCCAAGTACAAGGATTTTGTCATTAAAAAATAAATGGCAACCGGGCACGGTGGCTCGTGCCTGTAAGCTTCAGCCTATGAAGTGACCGGGGCTAGGGATCGCAGTTCAAGTCCCGGCTGGGGCCCGTAGCGACCTAGTTCCAAAAAATAGCTGGGCGTGGTGGCGCACGCCTGTCATCCCAGCTACCTGAGGCTGAGGATTGCTTGAGTCTGTGGTACCCCGGGCAACGAGAGCCTGCGGTTCCACGGGCAAAAATAGCGAGTCCTAGTCTCAAAATGAATGAATGAATGAATGAATGAATGAATGAATGAATGAATGAATGAATGAATGAATGAATGAATGAATGAATGAATGAATGAATGAATGGCAAAACAGTTTCAAATGTAGGTCTTGCCACTTCATTGTTTTTTTCACAGCCTCCAGCTTGTTTCTTCTCTCCTCTATGCCCAAAGCACTGATTTGTATTACTGCTTCTTTGGAAAACTTCATTTGCTACTTTGAGATGCCTCTGGTATTAATCCTATGTCTGTGCGTTTATAATCTATATGTCGCATGTTAGACTGCATAAATGCTATCGTTACTTACTTTATTTTTGTATGACCACTTTCTCATACTGTCTTATTTTTCTTAAACCACCCCTGAGGAAGATACAGCTTTTTCTTTTGTGCAAGGTAAAAGTGAATGTTAGAAGACTTCACCGAGTCGTCTAAGGCAACTCAGACAGCAAGTGGCAGAAATAGATCCTCAGTCCAACTCCTGTGATTCTAAGCCCAAAGCTCTCTCCTCCCTCCCCAGACGGTGACTTTGTGGGGCAGGGTTGTATTTTTTATTGTTTAAATTTCAGCATTTAATTTTATAACCATGTGACTAACAAGAATTAAAAATGTATTTGATAAATACTTTTGCAGGAGTAAATACAATGCTACAGACCATATTAACAATGTATGCTAATCACAGGATTTTGAGGGCTAATTATAAATATAAGCATATACATAGAGAGAGACAGACAGAAATATATGTATATAGAGAGAGACAGACAGACAGACATATGTGGGAGTGAGAGTGGGAGTGCCTTTTGGTTAGCTTCTCCATCATTTACACTATTTCTCTGAGGGCTAAGAGCACAGAGTCTTCATTCTAAAGCCAGGATCTTGAGGTTTCAGGAAGCACTCAGTGCCATCAGCTGAGCAGAACCAGAATTCCTGTTGCTGGGTTTCTAAAGCTGCTCTGTGTGGCACCCAGCACCGTGAACTCCACCATTGTATTCATAACGTTTTAGCCTTTGGCTAAGATCAACTTGGAGTGTTTGTTCTAGCACTTTTAACAACTGACAGTGTTCTCCATCCAAGGACAACATATTTAGATGGCTTGTGCCTTACAAAGTATTAAGCTCCTTTTGACAGTAATTTTTTAAACAAGAGATTGATTTGAATTTTCTTGGATCTTGTTCTCCTATTGACGTTGTTCCCGCAAAATGCCTTAGTAGGTAATTCCTTGATGCTGGACAAATTGAGCTGCATACCAGGAAGTATTCCTAAAAGCAGGATAAAGAACATTTTCATATAAACATTACGCTTTTGCTCCCTGAACCCACCACACCCACACTTCCTGGGCTAGGGTGGAGGGCAGCTCAGAAGAATCAAGCAGAGCACAATAAAGGTAAAGCTTTTATCAGAAGGTGAAACAGATCACAAGGACCTGGGTTCAAAATGAAGAATAGAAAACTAGACAGAAATATTTAATCGTATAGAACAAATTTTCTTTTACTTGAATTTGAAGGAAGGATAATTAAAGAACAGATGAAGGAGGGAGATAAGAGGACAGAGAGTATGGAAGAGGTGGGGACAAAATGGAGGCAGAGGGTGGAATGAAAATGAAAAACAAGGACAAAGAGAGGAAGAGGAAAGAGAAAGAAAATGAAAAGTAACGTCAGCGGCTCCTGGTTCTGAGGTGAGATAGCTGGTCATAGGTCAACAGCTTTAGTCACACATCCTGTTATTTGCTTTGGGCATCAGAGTACATTTTCACTCCTCTTTGAAATTTCCACAAACTCTCTGCTGAGTTTGAAGCACTCTCTTTACTGGGAGCTGCTTATTGGCACTTATTTTCAAACTTTGAAGCTTCTTTTTTTAAGGCTTTATTTTCACAAGATCCAGAATGTATGGAAATGGGTAAAAAATTACATTTAGTCCTAAACATTTATAATTTAATTTTCATTATTTGGGTACTTTAGCAATCCCAAAGGGTAGTGGAGTGGCTTTTTTTCTACAATAATTGAAATATAACTTTTAAAAATGTTCATATTATTGTTTAACTAAATTGAAACATTTGAGACTAGAAAAACTTTGTGTCCCCAGAGCCATATTGTAAAGGTGGGCTTTACATTGATGAAGCTCTGTTGCGTGTAAGCCCTGACTTCCTGTCTACAGAATGAAGCACCTCCCCCTACCCCAGCCAATTCCCCATGCCACCCAGTTCTTAT
>PVHY01007270.1:13399-68731 GCA_004024945.1 Uropsilus gracilis
TTTTTTTTTTTTTTTTTCTTTTCCAGGGCTCTCAGCACTCAACTCAGAGCTGTTGAGCATTAGTTCTGAGTGAAATTTTACCTGTATCAGACTACTCTTAGAAGGGACTGACCCCAAAATCCTGTGTTTCAGAACCCTAGAGTACCAGGAACAGTCACCAAATTTGAAGACCTCCTAGAGACCCGAAACATTCCTAGAATTAAATCAATTATTTCCATTGTACCTTAGATTAAAATATCACATATCCACACAGGAGATATTTTTCACATTTATCAGAAATTTATACCCATGTAAAAACTTAAGATACAGTGATTAGTTAAATGCACTGTGTGATCAGGGAAACTGTGCAAAGTATAATTACTCCATGCAGTGGTATCTTCAGCAGACAAAAAGCAGAAAGTCTTGAATTTTAGGACTTAACGCGCACAGACGTCATAGCATAATCACACACTAACAAAGAGACTGGCTTGATCACATATCTGATAACTTTTTCCTGGGAACTTAGAATGACCTGGCACGTATTCCTTTTCAAGGCAGCTTTATGTGTCAAGACACAGCTCAGTCACAGTCACTTAGAAACTGTTCTGTAGAAGGGCATTTGTCTTCCTCACTGTACTGCCCATCTCGTCATCGTAATTCTGACAAAGAAGTTCTGCCCCAAAAGGTCCTCACTATTTGGAATAGCCAGTGTTCTATTGAAAATTGTAAGGAAGTTCTATTTTGTGTTGGACTTTATAGTTTAGGAGCCTTTTCTCTCATGAAATATTTCTAGGCTAATCAATAGCTCTGTTCCTATTAAAAATGGTGATTGTCTACCTCAAACAAACCCTAATCAATCTCAGAAAACATTCACCTCATTGTTTCCATGACACAGTATTTTTACTGGGGGGGGGGGCTAAAGAGGTCTAAACCTATACTAGATTCATTTTGAGGAGTATAATGTTGCTTGCTCTTTCATTCATTCCTATTTTTATGTGTTTTCTATTTATAAAGCCCATCTCACTTCTTATAACAAGCTTATGATAAATAAACATTCCCTATACATAGATAATGATTTTTAAAAAAGAATCTTCATCCTAAATTTTGCCAAACCCTACTTGCCCATGGTACACATGAAGTTGCTTTGATTTTAATAACTTAAAATTCATTAACTTTTGCCTACATTTGCTGAATTAACTTTCCTATGGAACCCATGTACTTATTTTTGGGAGTTCCTGAGGCCATCTCAAAAGAACAATATCCTCTTCATTGGGCTACTGATTGTCCACCAGACCCAGTAACTGCCTATGGTCCAGAATGTTTCACAGGTCCTATTGTTACACAGAGGGTCAGGCAAATACCACAGGCTATGCTTCCACTTTGTAGCTGCTCCAATGACTTAAACATGTCTCCCTTTGTTCCTGAAGTGATATAGAATTATATGCAATATCTCCTTACTTAGACCCCTCTACTCTTGCCAAGCTGCAAGGGTTTCTTGGGAATGCATTCAAGTAGCAGCTGCAATGGCCCTTCCCATAAGAAAGCCAGGCTGTTAAATGGACTGAACTCCTGTAACACAACTTTTTTCCTTGGGATAGGCTCTTTCTCCAAAGAAACCAGTAAGTCCTTGGCAAATAGTGCAGCAGTTTCTGGAATAATGTTTCAGTCAGTCAACATTGTCTGGATATAAAAGTGATGAGGGAAAAAAATCAATTCTTGGCCAGGGCCACTGTCTGTGGAGTTAACACATTCTTTCATGTCTCTGTGAGTTTTCCTCTCTCTAGGGATACAGTTTCTTCCCATATCCCAAAGATGTGCACCTAAGGTTTTCTGACATCTCAGTTGTACCGGTCTAAGTATGTGTGTGTGTGTATGTGTGTGTATGCGTGCACACACACGCGCATGTTAACCCTATGATGATGGGAATGTGTCCTGTCCAGGGTTGGTGCCCATCTTACATCTGAGTGGGGGGACAGGCTCCTGTCACCCATAACCATGAGCTGGTGCAAGCAGGTTGAAAGATAATGAATGGATATAAATTGTTTGATATTAGAAATGTTTTAGGTCTTTATTTAAAAGTTTGGTGATGTTTTTGTGACCGGAGATATGTTGTAGGAATTTAACTCTTATCTTTATCAATTAGCCTAGGATCAAGATAGTTTGGGTATGTAGGTTTATTTAGTCAGTTTCCAAGAAGCTACAATATTGATGACTTTTTTGTATTTGCTTGGATCTTTTCAAATCCACTCTCTTTTAAACCTGAAAAGAACATTTTATGACAGAAATTTTTGTCAAATAATTAAAATTCTTGAAAACAATTAAATGTCTTCATCTATGACCATACCACCCTGAATGTGCCTGATCTCTTCTGATCTTAGAAGCTAAGCAGGGTCAGACCTGGTTAGTACTTGGGTGGGAGAACAAATATGTTAAATGTCTTCATAATAGTCATCTGATGGATATATCACAATAGGGCATGTATGCCTTTTTTTTTTTACGTTATTGCTAAGAATACTGGGTTTTACACATAGCTTATTATTTTAGGTAAATGTTGTACCTCACCTTATTCTTACCATACACTTAATTTAGCTCATTACAGAGCATTTGCAGATAATTTTGTATCTTAAATATGTCATTCAATTTATTAGCACCATCCCCAGCTTTTGACATAAGGTATTATTTAAAGAAGAATCTTAACTTTTTGATCATACAACTTCAATTCCTTATAGACCCAGTTTTTATATTTCAGTGATACTTCCATAACTCTTGTAGTGAGATCTCTGTATAAAAGGGAGACACCTATATATAAAGAATCCATTAAAATCTCACTCGTAATTTTAAATGTCACTTAATATTAATGTCACTGCCAACTGATATATTTTCTAGTAATCACTTTAAACCTTCCTCATTAAAAATAAATCATACCCAATGGATTATAGAAGTAAAATAACCTCATAGGTATGATCTAGTTCAGTGACCTAATTTTAAACATATATCAATCCCCCTTTCCCATCTTTTCACAAGCTGTTTATTATCTTCTTTCTGCATTTTAGGATAATAAATTGTTGGGGATAAAACAGTAAGCCTCAGTTCCTATTCTTGTGTGTGGGTGATATAAAAGAGTAAAGTGAAAGAGAGTGTGATCCTACTTTTTGGTTGGAGAAGGAAAGGTTTGTAAAGTGGGTAACATTTAAGCCACCTTTTAAAAGAACAAAGAATTCAGCAAGTTTTATGTGGGTGGGGTAACAGGCTTGAAAGGACAAGGCATGTTGGGAACTAAATTTCTATAGCTGCAGCATTAGAGTACACAATACCTTCCCTGGTACCCTGAGGGGAAGTTGCAAAGATGTGAGTCTGTATTGAAAACCTTGGTCTAAGAAGCATAAGAAATGTGCATATTATCTTCGGTGAAATGGGGGGAAAATCAAGGCCATTAAAGTAGGAGAATTTGATGTTTTCGAAAGACATTTTTCTTAACATCATGGAAGAGGGATAGAGTCTGGAGGCAAATGATAAGACTTCTCTTTGTCAGGTGATAGACTTTTTATAATAAAGCACATAATATTAGACTATGAAAGGTGAGACTGATTTATCTCAACTTGTCCCAAAATTTTGAGAATATGCAAGCTTTAGTTATTGCTTTTGCTACTTATCACAGGCTGTTGCTCAGTTTCTCCCGATACAAACCTCAAATAGGAGGAAAAAAGAAAAGTTGAAACAGAGTGTCAGCAACCTCCTTCACCTAGGTCTGATGTGCCTTCTGGAAGATAACTGATCTACACCATGAAACTCAACATTCTGCCTATCTGGTATTTCATTTAGATGTTTCATTTGTCCATGAACAGACCAGCTGTGAGTCACAGTCTGGACATGAGGAAATGCAAAATGACTTTTTCCTAGTCATGGCAATGAGACGGTTTTGTGTCCACAGTACTATTGTCGCCTGAAGTGCTTACTGAGAAGGTTATTTTCTACCACAAGCCGAAAGCGGAATGTCAAAATGCAATTTCAAGAGCTTCCACATCATTCTGATAGCCTGAGGATGCTGAGGTTTTACAGCTGCTAGAACCCACATGCTTCATATGATGTGGATCAGCACTGTTAATTAGCTGCTTCAGGATTCTTCAAGCCCTGTGGCTTTGGAAACACTTGTTAACCCACAGAGGGTGGAGAAAAGCTGTAAGCATTTGGATGACAGCCTGAATTTATTATAATTCAATTCAATAACTGTCTTATCTTTGCAAATCCTGGATCAAAATCTGTTGAAAATTATTGCTGATTTAAGTTGTTCTTGGTGACGCATCCTGAGAGAAGATTGTAGTTCAAGGTTTCTTGAAACCACACACATGTGGACAGCTGCAGAAGAGAGCTAATCAATGATACTTTCTGGAACCACACATGCACTTTTCCAGGGGCTGGAAAATGGATGCCATGGTGAAAGAGAGGGAAACCAATTGACGTGGAGAGGCTCATGGAGCGTGCCCAGGAGACTGCATTGCTGATCTCCTGCCAAAAGCAACACTGCCAACTCTATCCCCACCCCCACCATTCTCACTGCATGGAGCTGGCACTCAGCAAACCCATAATTCTTTCTGCTTAATACAGTTTTCATGACATAACCTGACCAACCTCGTGAAACTTAATAAAAAAAACAACCGTTGTCGCTGGCAACAAATGTAGGCGTTGCATCACAAATGAACCACAATTTTTACTCCACAGAGTAGAATGTGAGAGTTACAACCTGCAAAATCTTGGTACTACCCTTGATCAGGTATGTGATATCTTAAAAAAAAAAAAAATTAAGAACACCACATAGAAAAGTGTATCAAAAAATAAAGGAAACAGTGCAAATGTTAGTTCTATTGATATCTTTCCTGAAGTAATGACTGCAAACTATTTGATCTAAAGTCTTTTTGATCAAAAGGCCCCTTCTCAGTCACTCAGCTGTCTCCTGATTGTGAACAACAGGAGCCCCTTCCTCATTCCTCATCCGCTTAAATAACACCAAGAAAGTGAAAGTGTATTAGGAGATCACCATTCAGGACTGAAAGGCAGTAGTAAATCAGATATCCAGGATAGTAAAAGGACAAAGATTCAAGACTACAAAGTTTTGAACCAAGTGCCCATACTATGTGTCTGAAATATGATAGATATTCAATAAATGTTTGCTGACTGAATAAATCAATGAATAAATTACTAGTTTTAGGAGTATTTTTCTAGTGAGACTTTTACTAGGAGAAATGTGTGTATAGTTATAAATGGAGACTAATTATGCTCAATTTGGAGAATTATAAGCAGTCCTCTTTCCTGAACCATAGCTACTCTTATGTATGTCCTATTGAACTTTTAAAATAGGAGAAAAAGAATTAAATTATAAACTAGTGTGTACAAGGCATTGCAAATTGTAAACATTATGTCACTGTTTGAAGTCAGAATATTTTAGTAGCAAATGAAATTTTCCAAAATTTTGTGTCCTCTTTAAAGTAGACTTAGTTTAAGAAATCAATCTGGTACTGGAAAAATAGTTTGTATATTGTTTTTAAATTTCAAATGAAATTTCCTTTGAAATAAGTGTCCCCAATACTTCCTCATTCTTAATTAGTAATAACTCAAATATGTTTTCAAATATTAAGATTAAAACTTACTTTAACTAATATAAGTGGTAGCACCTGGTTTATACAGATTTTTAAATTGCATGTTTCAACCTGTTCTACATTATGCCTTTCATTATATCCCCTTGTTGGAGCCTGTCAGATTTTGTTCTTTACTTTTCACTCTTTAGTATTCGCTCAGTGAGTAAAAACAAAGCTTTCAGCTTCTTCTGTACTTAGAATGTTACTTGCGCGACTTTGATCTTTGGTTCTTAACCCAAGAATGTATGAGGACTTTGATTTACAACTAGAAGTATTGAAAAATACAATTTTTTAAAAAATAATTGCTTCTGGGAATGACAGCCATGTGCTTCCTTGTTCTCCTATGAATTGTGGGTTGTGGGCAGGCAGCAGTCCTATTCCCTTCTATGATTTGCTGTCACTTATCTCCTGGAGATAAGTCCTGTTTTAGTTCTGGGTTAGATCCTCTGTGATCCCAGACAAGTCACCCAGCACCTTTTGACTTATAACACAGGATGTCAGAATGGCTTTTGAAATGATTCCAGGGTCAGTTGAATGCAGTCACATATCCAATTACATTTTGTAAATAAAACATAGGCGTTTATTTAAAAACCAGCCCTCCCTAGGCCTGGGATTTATTGCATTATACTTTCTTTTTCTCTTTTTTTTCTTTTTGAGACAAGGTCTTCCTATCTTGCCCGGTGTAGTCCTGGTCCTGTGGACTCAAGCAATCCCTGGCCTCTTGCCTCCCCATGTTTGGATTATAGGCATGTGCCACAATGTCCAGCTCTTATAGTTTCTTTGATGGGTTTAGACATTACTTCTAGAAGCTGCTGGTAAAAATGAATTTTGTGTGTTTTTGTATAGGGTGATTCAATAACACATTTATACTATCATTTAACTGTCTTATACCTTGGAAGGGACCATGAAGCAAAGGAAAATTGGAGATGAGTAGGGGCAGAATCAAAATATTAGAAGCCCTGCATGAGGTGACAGATACCAAAATAAACTCATGGAGTAATAAGTTGGGTCATTAGATTCAATTACACAAATTATATTTAAATATCATTGCTTTTTATCCCTTGTTCGAATTGTCACTATCCCTAAATTCTGTTATTAAATTCTCAAGGATTCTTAGAATAAAATAGTTTATTATTCACTTTTTCTTTACTGAATGTATCATAACACTTGGGTGGAGAGGATGTTGCAGTCGACTCCCTAGTCAACATTTAGGTCAGATCAAAGAGACAAGTACTAGTGGGTGCCTGCAATCCTTTACAATCTCAGGATTCTATGACTCTGTTCTTCCTGGGGCTGCAACTACATATGGGATGATAATTATTTGTTGAGGTGCTCTAGATGATTGTGAAATACTATAAATAATTATAAATCACACTATAAAGTTAAATGAGGAACCATGCTGACATTTTTTTCATATAACATTAGTATGTGACCTGAGTCCAGTGTACACTATAATCTTTGGATGTCAGTATTTCATCTTGAGGTTTTGCTCATCAAATATCTTTTGAACATATATGTGCTACACTAAAACCCTGCCTTTGTCAAATACTTTCTTACAAACTGGGTCCCATACCTAAGAACTACATTAACTATATATATACATATATATATATATATATATATATATATACGTGTGTGTGTTTGAAAGATCTCATATATAGAAACCATAGACAACTTCTACCAGTCATAGAAACAACCCACTTTTAGTAAGTACTAATATAGGTATTTCAAATTACAATGGTTAGTAGCAACTGAGTTCTGGGATCTGCGTGGACTAGCTCACGACTCCAATTTTTAAATGCCTATGAATTTGGGAAGCTAATTGTTAAATCGATATTTTAAATTAAATCATATGAACTTTAAATTAAGCAACTACATTAAAAACAAAGGTGAAGCAAAGTCAAAATTCATCCTATTCTAATTATTTTATTACTTTTTTGTTCTTAGACAGATATCTGGGACACTAGATTGTGGTGCGCTGTCACATTTGTCTTCCAGGATCCATGTGATATCATGTTGGTAATTGTGGGGATAGTTACAGCATAGAAGCCAGCAGGGGCAGCAAATCAGAGACTGATTAACTAGACATAAGAAGTATGAAATGTTGATAATTCAGATAAAAGTTAGTAGGTCATATATGTGACCATTGCATTATAAAGAACACAAAACTTCTAGAATGTTTAGACTTCCCAAGTCATTGAAAAATGAGTGGAATTCCAGCATATATTTTATGTCTTTACTTTTGTCTTATTTGGCTAACAAAAATTAACTATTGATCAACAGCCATTTGGGAATTACACTCCTTTGTCAATCGCAGTCTTAGTTTGGCTACTATACAGGAATTAGCAAAAACCCGTAAATGCACTCTTAGAATCTGACTGACTTTATGGAATTTACAATATAATCATGTATATATATATTTTTTAATTGTGATCTGCCCACACTTTTATAGCAAAATTACAATGAACTTCATGTGTATAATATCTTTTTCCAGAAAGATAATTGTTAAATATTTAATATTAAGTGCTGTTAAATTGTATCATTGACAAAAATGATGCGAAGAGATAGTCATTACTACTATTCACTGGCAAAATGCAATTACAACCACCATAAGATACTACTACACCTTTGTTGGAATGGCTGAGATTAAAAGAATTGAAAACACTAGGTATGGACAAAGGTGTAAAATATATACTCTCACATGATTCTGGAAGGAGTTTAAATTACATGGTCACTTTAGAAAGCTCTTTGGAAGTATCTATGAAAGCTAAACATACATGTGCCTATGATGAAGCCATCTCTTCCTATGCATATATCTAACCCAAATGAGTACTTTCATTTGATAAAATATATAAACTAGATTCCAGATTTATTTATAATAATCTAACTCTGGAAATATGATAGATGGTTAAGTACATTGAAATCTATTTAAACTGTAGAGTACATCAGAACAATGAAAAAGAAGCCATTACCGTTATACAAAATAGCAGGAATAATCTCACTGTCATTATGTTGAATGAAAGTCTCCAGATGCAAAATGGCTTACACTATCTGTTTCCGTTTATATGAAGTTCAGGAATTTATAACACAAACTTACAGTGATAGAGGTCAGAATAGTGGTTACCTCCTACAGGAGTGTTAATGGAGTGCAGTGTATTATTGCACATCCTGATTTGAGTGTTGGTTACATATATATGCACACAAATTAGGCTATGCACTTACAATTTTTTGTACTTTATGCAAATTTAGGGTATATATCATTTAAAACATAAATATTTATTGAAAAGTGGCTCCCGAGACTGGACACAATTTCTCAATGTAGTCAGAGCACAGGAGGTTTTCACTACACAGATGTGGCAGAACATCACACTCTGGGTTGTACAGTACACAACCCTCACATCCATGACCACAGGCTTGACCACTGTCCTCTGTAGAGTCTGCTTCTGCGAATGCAACTTTTGGTAACATTAGCCCTTTTTTTCTGTTGTTGATCCTATTAGTTTTTGCAGTAAATTATTAGTCATACATTTTTTTCCTATGAATTGATGTTGACATTTTTTACTTGAGCTAATTATTATTAATTAATTAAAAATAATAAATTTGAATATTTAAAATAAGATATTTAAATATTTACTATTTAAAGTATCAATAAATCTAATATTTTTAAACTTAATTTTTGTAGAAACATCCTAGGAACCAAGTAAGAGATGGGTATATAAAGAAGGCATGGTATATATATATATATATATATATATACCATGCCTTCTTTATATACCATACCATACCATATACCATACTATATATATATATATATATATATATATATATATATATATATATATATATATATATATATGGTGGAATACTAGTCAGCTATAACAGATGAAGTCTTGTCATTTGTCACAGTGTGGATGGAACAGGTGAGGGTTATGGTAAGTGAAGTATGTCAGAATGAAGTCATGTAACATTTGTCTTGTGACATATGTTACATGACTTCATTCTCATGTGAAATATAGAGAAACTAAAGCAAAATAAACCCAAGAAATAGGATTACTGAACTGGGGTTACTTGAGCGTGGATAGGGATGGGAGCAAAGGGGAAGGTAGTCCAATGTTTTATGGCTAGGAAGCTAATCCTTTGTGGTATAGGTGGTGTGGTAACATATCTGAGGAGCTTCAAGCAATGTATTTCCCCGAATCATATATATATGAACATATACAACTAATAAAAAATGAACAAATAAAAAATAACTTTCCCAAGAAATAAAATCAAGTTCTATTTGCTCTTTTACCCACTGAAGTTTTTGTTTCTCTTTTGAAGCATAGTTGTCTTTTTAAAAATATTCACCTTGGGTTTTATTTTATCATCTAGGACAGTGGTTTTCTAACCTGATTGCTCATCAGAATCACTGCAAAATGTTTACTACACTGAACTCTCAGGTTTTGATTCTGTAGTCTGGGTTGGGGGACTGCTGTTTTACCATGTACCCTAGAACACTGCAATTATCTCTCTGGCTTAGGAAACTACGAGCTTATCATTTAGCTACATTTTCAGTATTATGAGTCAATTTGAAAACATGTAGTCTACACTTTAAGGTCTGTTTTTTCAAATGTCTACAATTCTGCATATGATAGTAGTTACTGCTCTTCGGGACCCTGTAGATTCTCAGTCCACACTTTTGGGGAATAGTTGCTCAACTTTTATATATCTACCTACTCATCCATCTTCTCACTTTGCTCTACTGTACCTTTAAGTGTATCCTGAAAGATCTTTGCTAATTGCTTCATGAAACCAAGATACAATATGACACTGATAGATTAATTCCCCAGACCTATTAGTACAGTCACCTTCTCTGGAAAGGGAATGAGTTAACTAAAGAAAAAAAAACTAATTTGATTGTTATAAATTACTATCTGCATCATGGAGGGTCAGAAGTAATTGCTTAAATAATTTATTGGAGAGTTTCCCAGGAGTTAATATGAAGTTACTAGTTTCTAATTTTGACAACCCTTTTCTTTTTCTGTACTGTTTTTTGTTTGTTTGTTTGTTTGTTTGTTTGTATAAGGCTCTAAAATGCTCCTGCAAGTTTCTCGAACCTCTGTCTCTCAGTGATTCTTTAGCCTTTTCCAAGCAGTGTCCGTTGACCTTTCCCAAACAGGTAGGAATGAATAGTGTTGACCAACCCAGATAGAAAAACATGAATAGCATGTGCTTTTGTAAAACTTTTGTACTTGGCCTTACATATTAACAAGCACATACTGACTTACTGTGAACCTACTCCTGATGATTTCTTTCTCTTTGTTCAGATACTACCCCAAGCTTCATAACTAACACTCTTATTAGGACAAGCACATTTACCACTTAAAGAGGACCACTGTCGCCATCATTCCATCACCATCATTTTCATAGAAGGAAACAGACCTAGAAAGTAGAGGGCTTGTCTCATGTCCTAGGACATGTAGCAGATGAATCAGGGCTAACTCCTTATAAGAAGCTCTTACAATCACACTAAACCACTTATGTGAGAGGGTGCTACTGTCACACCAGGACTTAGTGTGTTCACAATTTTAGTCCTTTATCGAGGGCATGGACAGGCTTTAAAAAATGCAAAGTTGATATGTAAAAAGGGGACTAAGCAAGAAGGATAAATGTTCAGCAGAAAATAATTTATTATAGGAAAAGCAATTTAAAACATATTTTACTGAGTAGGGCCAGGACATTATGGAAAAAGAAAGATAATGTGTTTTCCTTAAAAAAAATATCTACACAATAATGTGTAGATATTGTCATATTAGAGACATTCATGGGAAATGCTTGGTCAACTAAAACTGTTAAGGAAGCTAAAATTGAACATTGACTTGGAGGTATAGTAAAATATATCTTTTGACTTCTGTGAATTTTAATGGTAGCCACTGATGTTCTTCTTAAAAAGGAGGAGATTTTCTTGAGGGGGGAAAAGACTGACAGTTATTTCAGGGAAATTGATGGCAATATAAGATTGTATGAGGAAAAAATGTGGAAAGTCAAAAGCTGTTGGTGGGAGTATAAATTGAATCAGCTATTTTGAAGAATAATTTGGCAGTTTCTATTAACATAAAAAAATGCCTGTATCTTATCATTTAACAATTCTACTTTTATGTATCTATTATAAAGAAAGAATTCTTGAAATGCCTGTCCAGTGAGGAGATTACAAGGCTGTATTAAAACCTTCAGAAAACAGTAATTTCTGTTCTCCAAGGCACATACCTATTCATGGACTCACGTGCAGGTCTGGGATGTTTCTATCCAGTATGTAACCAGTAGCCATTGAAAGAAATTGGACTTAATAAAATTAAAAATTCACTTTCATCTTCTCACTGACCACTTTCCAAGTACTGAATAACCATTTTTAACGAGTGACTGCTGCAATGCGCACAAGTCTAGAGGGAAAAACAGAGTTGTTGACAGAGTTGCTTGTTGGGAAAGCCAAGGCTGAAGATGCTTGTCAAAGGGAACTTCAGATTTACAGGTAACTTTTAAAATTTATGTTGAGATGGTATCTGGATTCTTAAAACACTAATAAAATCAAAAGCATGCTTAGCATTAAGATTTTTGTCCAGAGCAATGTAACTTTGGACACATTGTCCTTTTAGCTTATTAATTATCTAGAAACACGTAAAAATACTAAGAACACTAAAACAAACTATACAAACCACTAGCTCACTTCTTTCCTTCTTTTAATAACTGTTCACTGACCAAGTGCAATATTCCAGGTATTTAAATTACGAGGATCATGAGGCAAATACTATTTACAATAAAGTGTATTCAACATGGGTGCAACAAAACACATACAGTATTTTTCCTTTGTAATTCTAATTATATTATTACTGTTTGGTTTTATGCAATAATTAGATCATTCCAGTATATAAATTCTATCAGGATATACTGACTAACATTATATATTTAAACTATTCATCGAATTGGTATCTATTTTATGAAGGCTAAAAATAATAATTTTCAAAAAAACTAAGGTTGGTATACATAATTAGCAATCATTGAACACTTTCAGGTCAGAATAAATTAGCAATGAAAGCATCTCAGTATGTATTCCTATACACATAGTGGTATTAATAATTTTTTAGATAATAGGTCAAAAACTCGATAGAATGGTGGTGAGTGTTGATGATAGCGTTTTGACAGAGTTTTATACACTGCAGAATAGAGGGAAAGCACCAACAAACTATGAATCCAAAGGATAAATCTTGTGTCCCTACAAAGTTCAGCATCCCTGTTCTGTTTATATAATTTAGTACATAGTATTTATCTAATGAAATGTTTTAGCATTACCTACATCATATACCAGGAACAGCCTGTAAGTCTGTAAGGGTTGTCTTTTAATTTCAATCACTTCTTTAAAAACAACCAAGAGTTTTACTACACATGGGAGACTTTGTTTTATAACTTTGCTTTTTTTCTTCATCTTACAAATGTGAATCCAATAATTGTATATAAAATACATAGCTATATAATTTTGGGAGTACAGTTTCATACCTCAACACATTCACACACTTCTCTCACCTTCCTCCTTCACCACCAATGCTTTCCTACCTTCATCATCTCTAGTAATCACCGTATTTTTCAGAGTGGAAATAAAATAATCCTAGACTCTGCTGTGATATGGCAGTTTGTTTTATTTGATTACGAATGTTCCACAAGTGAGTGCAACCATCTGGTGATCATTTTTCACATTCTTATTTCATTTTGCATAATAGCCTCATGACCCATCCATTTTGTCCAACAAGGCTTTATTTCATCTTTCTAAATAGTCATATAGTACTCGTTTGAGTATATTTACCACAATTCCTTTATTTAGTCACCTTTCAATAGCAATGTTTCAGGTCATGGCTATTGTGAAGAAAAGTGCTATGTGTATAGGAATGCGAAACTCTTTTTGCATGAGTGCTTTCATATTCTTTGGGTAAATACCTACCTATGGTGACGCTGTGTCATGTGCTATTTATATTTTTTAGCTTTTTGAGGAATCTCTGTATCATTTTTCATAATGTCTGTATCAATTCAAATCCCCATCAACAATCTAAGTGATCCTTTTTTCCCATATACTTGTCAACCTTCATTGTTTATAGTCACTTTGATAGAGGTCATTCTCACAGGAGTATAGTGCGATCTCATCTTTTGATTTGCATTTCCCTTCTAGTAAATGATGTTGAGCACATTTTTGTGTCCCTGTGGATCATGTTTATGTCTCCGGAGAAGTGCAAATTCAGTGATTTGGCCACTTTTGTTTGGGTTGCCTGATTTTTATTGTTGTTCAGTTGTATGAGTTATTTATGTATTTTGGAAATTTGCCCCTTGTCATATAAATGATGTGCAAATATCTTCTCCCAACTGTTGGTTGCTTTTCTGTTTTTGTGATAGGTTGTTCCAAGGTACAAATGTCAATTAGCTTTATGTAGTCCCATTTGTCTATTTTTGCTTTTGTTTCCTTAGCCATTGGACTTGAGTCCCTAAATACATCTCTGCTGCTCATGTCTAGGAATATATCACCTTTTTTTTTTTTAATGTATCTCATGGCTTTGGGTTTTATATCCAAGTATTTAATCCATCTTGAGTTAATTTTTGTTTATGATGTTTAGTCATAATGCAGTTTGATATTTTTGCGTGTGATGTGAAACTTTCCCAAGATCATTTGTTGAAGAGATTTCCCTTGTTTGGTCATAGCTTCTTTGTCAAAGATTAACTGTAAACCTTTGTGTGGGTTTAGTTCTATACTCTCTTTCCTATTCTATAAAATTGTGTTCTACTTTTGTTACAAATATTATTGTATTGATTATGTTGCTTTGTAGTATAGTTTGAAGTCAAGGGATGTGATATGTCAAATCTTTTCTTTCAGGTTACTTTGAGTATTTGGGGTCTCTTGTGGTTCCCAACAAATTTTATAATTGTTCTATTTTCTTGAAAAATGTCTTTTGGTGTTACAATGCTATTGCATTGAATCTGTAAATAACTTTAGTTGAGGTGGCCAAAATTTTAAGTTTATTTTCCAACCAATGAACATGAGATACTTTTCCATTTTTTGATGTCTTATTTCATTGCTTTTGGCAGTGTTGTATTTTCAGTGTATGGGTTTCTCCCTTTTTTCTGTTGTTTTTTTTTTCATGTATTTGATCCTTTATGGTATAATTGTAAATGTGATAATTTTGTTATTTCTCTTTCTTGTAATGCATTTTTTTGCATATAGAAACAACAGATTTTTATATATTGATTTTTATATGCTGCCATTTAATTTTATTCTAGTAATATTTTGGATTTTCTATGTAGACTCTCCTAGAATTTTTTTTTTTCAGTATGGGCACTCTTTGAAAAAATGGTCTATGATATTGCCATATTCAAAAAAAAAAAGCTTTTCAAAAATCTACTTATTAAATATAGCAATGCATTTGACAAATGGCTAAATATAAATTTGAAATAGTATCTCCTGAATACAAGTCAGTTGCCTTCAATTGCTAGATTTCAGTGTCCTTCAATCTGTAAATATTCTGTACAAATCAGTATTAAGAACACCTGGGAGCTAGAAAATCAAGTCCCACCCCAGACCTCATGAATCAGAGTCTGTATAGCATGATCTCCAGGTGATTCTTAGAAACATGAAAGTTCTAAAAGCATCTGTTGTGACTTCCATTGCCTTTGCACATCATCTCACCAACAGTATTCCATAGGCCAATATTATCCAGCCCCTCAGCATGGTCACCCAATAGCTTGCCATCTATGAGTTGTCATTTAAACTCACAACTACAACTTTCTCGTAGCTTCTACGAAAATTATGGCTGTGACTCATGAGTTGAAGAGAAAACTGGAATTAACTAGAGCAGAGCCTGACAATACCCTTCATTCTAACAGAGATTGGTACCAGGACAGCTGTGTTTCCGAGGTAGCATTATGTTTGACACAGTTACATAGAGCTACAAAACAACCCAGAATCCTAGGAAAGTCATGTTATCTATCAGTCATGTTTATGATGTTTGTAGTAAGCCCAGTCCAGTACTCCATTAAACATTCATCTTGGAACAAGATGGAAGATAGAGATCATCAGTTTCTAGTAAATTTGCGGTTGCAAATTATATTAGCTAATAAAAGGATGGGTGTTCTTATTGTACGGAAACCTGTTTAACTATGTCAGCTAGACTCAAATTTTTCTATTCCCATTCATACAGTCTTTTGCTAGTCTTTTGGAAACCATGCTTTCTAAAACATGTGTGCAGCTGTTATTGTCTAAAATTGAAATTGTTATGTAAATTTGCTGTAGTTTCACTATTTTTAAAGTAAAGCAGTACTTCGATTCCAAACAGTAACTTAGACATTGCTCTCCTACTCTGTGTCTCACAAGTTGTGACTCAGATGCCAGAATATATATATATATATATATATATATATATATATATATATATATATATATATATATATAACCTAGTCAGTGTTGGAACTTTTATAAATTTGAGGACTATGAAAGCATCAGTAAAGCAGTTGGTTAGTGTAGTACCACCTATTGTCCATTTCATAGACATTGAATACATATTTCCATTTCACTATTAAAGAATTATCTATTGACTACACTACTGCTGCACACGAGTGAAAGAGATGATGCCCTGAGATGCTCTTGAGAAAAATTTTTTTAAATGACAACTGAAGCTGGAAATTAAAGGTGACATCTGATTTTTTTAACCTAATAAAGTTATAGAACTTTTAGCAAAGTTCCAAAGAAGCTAATGAATTTTTTCAAGGTGACTTAGCTAGTTAATTAGAGAATTGGGGATAAAACTCCACTTTCTGTAGTGTCTTTTGTAAAGCATCCCACATAAATGACTAGGTCTCCAAAGTTTCCTTACAATTAGGTATGAAAAGTGTCATGCCTAAAAATACAATGTGCTTATGAGAAATTGTTGTCTAAATATATTAAACTTGGCCAGGCACGGTGGCTCGTGCTTGTAAGCTTCAGCCGATGAAGTGGCCGGGGCTAGGGATCACGGTCGTAGCGAGACCTAGTTCCACAAAAAAAATAGCTGGGCGTGGTGGTGCGCGCCTGTAATCCCAGCTACCTGGGAAGCTGAGGCTGGGGATTGCTTGAGTCTGTGGTACCCTGGGCAACAAGAGCCTGTGGTTCCACGGGCAAGAATAGCAAGACCTAGTCTCAAAAATGAATGAATGAATGAATGAATGAATGAATGAATGAATAAATAAATAGATAGATAGATAGATAGATAAATAAATAAATAAATAAATAAATAAATAAATAAATAAATAAATAAATAAATAAATAAATAAATAAATAAATAAAACTTTAGGGAAAAATCCAAATAGTATATTTCAGTGAAAAAATCCAAAAGAGTTTAGGAAATATACTATATTTCAGTGAAAGTGCCCATAAATTAGAAGTTATTTATGGACACTTTCACTGAAATATACTATTTTGTCTCATAAGGACCAGATCCAAGAAACAGAACAATTGAAACAGATAGGATGTATCAGGGTCAGAGGAAGGCTTTCCACTTATATTAATTTTAGGGAGATTATAAATATTCCCCCCTGTGTCCAGGGCATGGGTACAGAAATTAAACAAAAGATGAAGAAACATATTTCTTGGTGCTGAGGTTTTAATAGATCAGCATGGCATTATATTTCTCTGAGCTGGGAATATATGCTGGATTTTGTTCATACATACATACATATATATATACATACATATATATATATATATATATATATATATATATATATAGTGACAAGGGCAAGCAAACTCTTATTCTTCATGTCAGTTTTCATTATGAACAAAGATTCTGAAATGTACCTAAGTTCTTTTGTACAATCAATGTCCATTGTGATATAATGAACAATTCTGGATATTTTAGTGAACTGTTGGTTTTAAAGAAATATATCGTCAGAGCCACGAAGTACCATTGCTAATGGCTAGCTGTTGGGGTTTGGAAAGATATTCACTTCATATACTGTTTTAGCAAATATTTTGTAATGAAATTGAATTTATCTACTGAGCTATGTGAATTCATTTTGTTAATCTTACTAATTTGATTTTTATTTTTTAATTAGAATGACAATATGACCAGTGGTTACACATCTTGGTTCTAAATTTCGATTATCTGGTTTAAATTCTTAACTTTATCATCTAGGGTATATATGACCTTAAGGAAATATTTAATTGTGCCTCAGTTTTCCCAGCTTTAAAATGAAGATGCTATTCTCCCTCATTGGAATGTTTATAATGATTAAGTAATGACTCAAAGTGCTTGTGCTTATGGTAGTTCTTAACTTTATCATCTAGGGTATATATGACCTTAAGGAAATATTTAATTGTGCCTCAGTTTTCCCAGCTTTAAAATGAAGATGCTGTTCTCCCTCATTGGAATGTTTGTAATGATTAAGTAATGACTCAAAGTGCTTGTGCTTATGGTAGTTGTGTTTTGTACTTATAGCCATGACTTTTTCAATCATTCAGTGTGTCAGGGCTGATCTGCTATAGGTATTATGGGATATACAGGATTTCTTTTCCTCCCCAGCAAGTAGATGGCAAACTGATGGCTGTTTTTCTCACTGACCTGTAAGATATTATAATGTGTTAAAAGCTTAGTGATCATTGAAACTTATTATCTTTATTGAAGTTTGGTTAATGTTTAAAGTGGGCACCCTAGTGTTTCATTTTAGCAAAATAATCAGGAGGAATTCTGTTTTACTACTGGAAACTTCTTGTGAGTGAATATAGTAAGATGACAGGTTCTTATAATTTTGTAATTATTACAAAAAATGTTGTATTAATGTTGCTAGTATAGGCTGTGCCATTAAAAAATGTCAACTTTCCTTTCAAATGAATACTTAATTACTATATTAATAGAGACTGTTCTAACATCTGGGGAAAAGTGAACTAGCTTTGATCTGTTTTATGAAAAAGGAACTGATCTTGGAAAGATATTTGTATACCAAAGTATAAATCTAATACACAGAAATATTTCTGTTGTTCAATAAACCCTAGATTACTTTTTTTACATTAACTGCCTTTTTATGATAATTAAATGGATATATAATTAAATGGATGTATCCTTAATTATATTAAGAACTGTCAAATCTATTTTTGTCTTCCCATTTTACTTGCATGCTTGTATATAGCTAATGAACAACTTTTTAGTTCTTGCTTCATTAGGTACTTTCTTTTCATTTTTACATAAATTTATATTGATTCGGAACTGTTGAAATCAATAGCCTTCAGAATCATCCTCCTTGTTCTAATACATATTGTCACCAAATAAATCTTAAACTCTATATTATTCATTTAAATTTCAAGTAAATGTTACTGATTTTCCCATAGGAAAGCATCTAAAAATTCAACATCTCTTATCTCACCAAGAATACCTACTGCCTCCTAACTACCTTATCTTTATTCTTCCAAACACATTCTTTTAATTATTAGACTTCATAAACTCACCCTCTATCATATCACTTCTCTGCATTGCACATAGTGGACTACTGTTTTTTTCAAAAATTTCATTTTAAACATCTACATAATTAAAACATAGTGGGGAGAAGCATACAATGCATTTCATAGTCAAGTATAATTGTTATATTTTATTCATTCTTTCGAATTAGCTGCACCATTGCTCCCTTTTGATAATGGGGAATTCAGCCTGCTTGCGTTATGTAGATAAGGGCATGCTTTTCTATTCTTGTGCCAGAACTTATGTAAATCTTATTCCTTATTTGTCTTGCTGCCTGTGAAATGTAATTATTTTTAAGGATCCTTAGTTACCTAAAAAAAATTTTGAAAACGCACAAAAAAGTATCTGGAAAAAATCTATAAATTTAAGAGCTGTTACCTGCTATTCTAGATATGGTTCACTTCATCAAAACATTTTACCTCTTTTCAAACTCCACTTGTTAAAACCTAAGGCCTTATTTGACTGTCATTTATAGTACTGAACTTTTTCTTGTTGGGCGGGTTTCCCTTGACTCTCCCAATTATGAGAAAGAAAATGTCCCATCTAGTTAAACCTCACCCATCTTTGGTTCAGGACTTTACAATGTGTTCTTCCTAAAGCGGCGATTTTCTAGCATGATTTTGAAACACTGCAGGGTTTCTAAAGGAAGCAAAAAAAATTAATTTTATGTTTTTTAAAAGTAGCATTCCTTGCTGGGCGTGGTGGCATGCACCTGTAGTCCTCATGCTGGGAGGCGAGAGGTTTGAGTTTGCAGGTTTGAGACTATCAGGGCAACATAGCGAGACCTGGTCTGGAAAAAGCAGCCAGGTGCCGTGGCACGTGCCTGTAATCCCAGCTACCTGGGAGGCTGAGACTGGGGATTGCTGAATCCGCGGAATCAGGACTACCCCAGGCAATATAGCGAGACCTAGTCTCAAAAACATACAAACAAATAAATAGGATGAATGAATAAAATAAAATAAAATAAAATAAAAAAGCAGTGCTCCTGACATTTTAACCACAACCTTCAGTGAATTTGTTATAGACAATTCTTATATATTATTATGCCCTTTTTAGCCTAGTGTGAACATTCACAAAGTACCCAGTTTCTCTGAGTATCCACAGGCCATTTTTCTGAGACCAGTTTGCAAATATTTACTTCTCTTAAGTTAAGGTTACTGAAATCAAGAACTAGAATCTAGACTCACCCAGCTCAATGAAGTTCCTGATCTAAGTTCCACATAATTCTTGCTAGTATCAATTCCTTTATTCTCTCCCAGAGAACCACTTTTCTCTAATTAAGTCAGACAATACCTACAGCTTCTAGGTCTAGGTTATCCTCCCTGCACTTGGGTTACTTTGTCATGGTAATTCATTTTATAGTACGTTATCTACCATTACTACAAGTGTCTAGATGGTAAGACAGCATCAGTTAATCTTTACTTAAAGGTTCTGTATAAATCTATTTATACAAATAAATATATTTTAATATATATCAATAAATATCTATATATAAAAGATTATATATAAATAATATATTTATGCACAAAATATTTGTGCTATACACAAAATAAATATTACATATAATGTAAATATTACTTTTAATGTAAATGCCCATAAATAGTTGTCCAATAAAGCTTTATAAAGTGGGAAAATTTTCTAAATATTTTTTGCCCTGTTAACTTCTGCCTACTTTTTCTTTCCTGTCTTTTTCCTTCTGTCTGAATTTTTTATGTCTGCAAACTTAATGGGTTTTTACCTATTAAATGAGTGCTGGGTGTTCTAATTTTTTTTTTTTTTGCACAAAACCTGCTTACGTCTTTATTGCGTTTGCACATGCTAGTTCCTCATCCAGCAGTGCACCACTTTCTTACCTTCCTTTGCATTAACTTTTGAACCTCCCCCACTTCATGTTTTACTCCATGTATACCATTTTAACTCTATTTTCCTGTACCTGATAATTTTAATTTTCATCATTCTAGTATCTGAAACATTTCCATCAAGCTGCGAACGCATTAAGGACAAGATTGCACACCTATTTTTTACACAAACCCTACTGTTGTCTTGAGTCTCAGCTCACTTTACAGAATGTGGCTACTCCTTTTCTTCTTTTCAGTGACTAGTGAATAACAAGAATCACACCTGAATTTTAAATTTTGGATATTTGTATAGCAGCTTTTCTGAAACTCAGCACAGAGCCCCCATTAAATTCTATTAAGTACGCCAACCTTTGTGGGAAGAAAAAGAGTGAGGCTGAGGCCTAGGGTGTGAGGGAGTAGTGAGAGATGTGGATGTGAAAGAATTCACTAGAGACAGTGGAGAACAGAAAGGAGATTATTGAAATACAGCACTAAGAGAAGTGGCTCCTGTGGGGAAAAAAACTTCAGAGTATCCTTTTCTGTAGCATTTTATAGTCAAGATTTTGATATTTGAGACAAAACAATCAGAATGGTAGAGGGAGAAACTTTTGGAGTAGACATAATGGCAATCATAGATATAAACAAAAAAATGGACAATTTCATCCTCTATTATCTGGATGCATTTCCTAGCTCCTTAAGTTACTATATTTTATGAAAATGAAAAGTACTCTTAGGTTCTGAAAAGTGATTTCAGTGCTATCATAAATAGCAACCCTAGACTACTGAGCAAGTTGGAACTTCCAGGTCTTCCAATTCAGGTCTAATGTTTGCACTTCTAGTTTTCATTCAATAAGATTTTACAGAATTTTCATCCCCACACTTGTATTTTAGCATTAACATTTCTTTCCTAGTAGCAAACTTAAGAGATAGGAAATCATTTCTTATCTTTTCATTTCAACCCCCTTGAATAAGTTTCTTGTAGAATGATTTTACAAGTTAAAATATTAAATGATCATGAAAAGCAAGGTTTATTTTGTACATGAAATTATATAGACCACACACACCAACTGTAACTCCAATTCTTAACTACTTCTATGAAATAAAATACCATTTGTGGATGCAAATAGTGTCGCTGCTGTTTTGAGAGGGGAGGGAGGGGGAGAGAGGAGGGAATCAGAGAGGAGGGAATCAGAGAAGGGGGAGAGGAGAAAGGAGAGAGGAAGGGGAGCGGAGAGAGAGAGTGAAGGAGAGAGATAGAGAGACAGAGAGAGGCATTTTATTGTTTGACAAGGGGCATCCAGTGGAGTTTAGCGAGCAGGAAAGTATTTCTCCTAGTGCTTGTTTATTATGAAAACCAAAGACTAGCCATTTTCTTTCTTGAACGCAGGCTTGAAGACAGGTAAATAACCCTAGCGGGAGAGGGAGAGGAAGGTCAAGTTCAAAGTTTTGCTTTCTTTTGGATTCAAGGAATAGGCAAATGAGCAGACCAGGCAGATCAGCGAGCAGCAGGCGTCCGATGGCTAAGCCCTCCCCCCAGGACTTTTCATGTACACAAGCAGAAGTCGCTGGAGCAGCTGCGGCTCATTAGTTCCAATAGTTTCACAGGCTGCTTTGTGGCGCTGACAAAAGCCGTGCAAGCGCGCTCCCTCCATGTTCCTTTGCCTTGGGAGCTTGTCAGTGATCTTTGGCAGGGGATCCGCAGAGGAGGGGTGACGTTGAATAGGCTTCCGCTGGGGAGTGCGTTCGCCTCTTCTACACCGAGCCTCATCTCCACGGAGAGACTGAGGCAGGCGGTCGAATGAACTAACAGCAGCTGGATCCGACCTCCTTGCCTGGACATTTTCTCGGACTCGAGCGAAGCAGGCACTGGAAAAAGGCCAGGGAACCACGTTGCCCTGGATTGTTGCCAACTGTACAAAGTTGGCCTGGGAAATGGCTCAGCAGACGACTAGCTCGGATACCTTAACAGTACCTGAGGTGGATAATCCGCATTGTCCAAACCCCTGGCTGAACGAGGATTTGGTGAAATCCTTGCGGGAAAACCTGTTGCAGCAGGAGAAGTCCAAGACATCCAGGAAATCCGTGTCTCCTAAGCTCTCTCCAGTCATTTCTCCGAGAAATTCCCCGAGGCTTCTGCGGAGGATGCTTCTGAGTAGCAACATCCCGAAACAGCGGCGTTTCACCGTGGCTCATACGTGGTAAGGTTTGCACAGATCCTCAGAAATGGTGGCTGTTCCCGTGGATGATTTTTGCTTCTCCCGCCTTTCACTTTGGGAGTGGGGAGGGAAGACCATCATTCTTGCTCACCTGTGATTGATCCCAAGTAATCTCCCTGAACAATGAACCCCACAAAATTCCAAGTCAGGGCAGGAATCCTTCAGGTTGGATAAAGGAACCTTGGCGGGTGGGTGGTTCTCAAAGTTCAATTCTTATTGCAAGTTCCTACAAGAAAATTGGATTCCAGATGTCAAATAAGAATGCAGCTTTCCTCCCTGGCTGATGAGATGTCCTTTCTTGGGTTTCTTAAGCTAATATCCCTGCCAGGTCCTACAACAGCCTAGGGAAGAAGGGACCAGAACGGAGAGTGAGGAAATCATAATTTACTGTCTTTTCTGTATGATTCACTGTTGCACAGAAATGTGCAGGGAGCGTGGCATGGTATGTCCCCATCAAACCTCTCTTTGCTACTGACTTGCCTAGGTCAGTATTTCAAAAGTGCCTTCCTCAAGAAAGGAAGAAAGGTTTTGGGAATTTTGTGCAGGAAGATGCAGGCTGATTTGGGGGAATGTTGCTGTGTTTTTTTTTTTTGAATGTAATTCTTTGATTATTTTAATTTTCATTGTGAACACTTTACCTTCTTTATAATGGGTGGGTGTTTTATGTGTATGTTTTTATACCTTTTTTTCTACATGACTCTTGGTATTCTCTGTTCTTTTAATAACAAATATTAAAACAAGCTATTGGGTGAGGTTGTTATGGATATCTGCCAAAAAAAGACAATTCTGACTGGTATGTGAGAGAGGTAGTTGCACGTTGTCTCTATATTTTGCTAAAACAAGTGTAAACTTTACTAAAGGAAACATGCATAACAAAAGGAATAATGAGCATGCTAGGTAAGGAACTGAGTGAATCATTTTTTGAGTAGTTTTTACATGGAAAACCAAAGTGTATCAAAAGAATGGGGGGGGGGAATACAGAAAGAAGACTTCTAGGAAAGCAGCAACAAGAACTAGAATCACAGTCTAACAACATGGCGGTGTCCAGGGATGCATTGATGTCATGTATGAAAGTAGATCACCAAGGAAGTGAAAGTCCTTTTCTGCTCTAAGAAATGTCTGACCTCAGAATTTTCATTTTCAATACTAGCTCTCTGGTTGGGAAGTGTTACTTTCCCCAAGATTTAATCACTAGAAGACATTTCTACATTCAGTGATTTAGACTACTAATAAGAGGTGTAAAGGCAAAACTGAGCATTTCAGACTTAACAGAAATTATGAAAGGATGATGACCTTTCTGAGAAAGACCTTGTTTTGTCAAGAGACAAATGTGGGTGAAGGCCTAGGTAAACACTGGGAGATGCTGTCAGAAAGAGAGGTTGCTTGAGTCAAGGTTTCAGGTGCCAGAGCAAGAAAACTTTGCTTGAGTTGATAGTCAGGCCCAGAATTTGATATCCACTCTCCCTCTTGTGTTGAGATCCTTTTCATTATAGTTCCTAAATTGTACCCATTGTTGGATAGCTAAGTCTCAATTCTGCCTCTTATTTTAGCGTGAAGCAACCTGGAGTTCAACTGGAGGTTATCTGAACTATTTGGACATGATGAGATATAAGGAAGGCAGGAAATCTCATGAAAAAAAGACTTTCTTCTGAAATTTCTGGCACTTCCTTTTCTGGTGCTGTTTGGAGAAGTTCCAAGTGCACAGTTTCTGCCAATATTTCATCTTGGTATATCAGGTCTCACCCAGATCAGGGGGCTATCAAGAAGGCATTGGAAATGAAAACTAAAAATCATGGTGCTGATTTGGAATAACTCAGGAGGAAGCAGTTTCTCTTGTGGATTAAAGGCATCTAGCTAGGGAATTGGAAAGAGTACCTCACATTTTCCATGTTAGTTCAGCAAGGCCCAAGACTTTCATAATAGCCACAGGCATCTTTTCAGAAATATCCATGTGTGCTTTCATAATCTGTACTCAACAACATGCGGAATTTTAAACATTTATTTAAAATACCTTTTTCCCATCTTTAATTCTTTTACTTATTTTATAGATTATTATTTGTTTCATTTTGCATTGTCATCTACCCCAAAGTTGACCCTCCACCTTATTACCAGCGAACCATCTTATTCCTTTGTGCCCCTCCCAGTCTTGCTTGCCCCCCACCCCTTGCTCTATGCTTCGATTTTGCTGAGTTAGTTTTAAATTTTTCTTGTCTGTTTGTTTGTTTTTCCCTCATATAAGTGAGACCATCCAGTATTTGTCTTTTTGTTTCTGGCTTATATCTGCTAGTATGATTCCTTCTAGCTCCATCCATGTTGCTGCGAATGACATTTTTGTCTTTTTTGATTGATGAATAGTATTCCATCGTGTACATGTACCACAGCTTTCTGTACCATTTGTCTGTTTTGGAACATTTGAGTTGTTTCCAGATCCTGGTTATTGCAAATATTGTTGCAATAAACATGCAGGTATAGTTGTCTTTTTGGATTAGAGTTTTTGAAATATTTTTGACATGCGTATGTGTGTAGCATGTATTTTTCATTGGTCTTCATTCTTTTGCTTCTGCCACCACCCTCAAACACTCTGGTGTTCTTCCTAAATTAGATGGGCAGTCATTTAAGTACATGCTTTGTGCCTTCCTCCCCAGGATATTGGTTCTTGTACCTTTTATTAATTTATTCCACATGCACCTGTTTAAAGCCTATGGAGTAAAATTGTGTGTAATTGCAGATCACAAAGTTGAACAGGGAGTTATTCTTTTCAAATCACTTACATGTTAGTAGAAAAAACTGTTATTAGCTAGAAAGTATGTGATTTATTTAATGTAGTCATATGGGTCTACAACTTACTCTTCTCAGTGGATTGACACAGTAAATATTAATTTCTTGATTTTGTCTTTCATGTGAAGCCTACTTTTATATTTCCAAGAACCTGGGACTCTACCATTTTCTGGTCTCGCTGTTTGGCACACATGATTTCTAAGGTGGCTGGGCTCAGCTGAATAAGGGAAAAGAGGACAAAAGATAGCATGTGTGATTTTCCTGAGATGGGCCTAGAAGTTCCAGTGTTTTCCTGTCACATCTCAGTTCTGTGGTTGCATCTAACTGCCAAGGGACCCTGGGAAACATAACTCTGTTGGCAGGAATATGGTGAAACTGATCTGGCAAACAGCCCCTCTCCATCATTGTATGTTAATGGTGACCTGATCCTCCCTCTATACCATGGTTGAATTCATAGAGTGATGATTAACCCTTTAACATATCTGCACACCTCCTGGATAAGGGTCAGACAGAGTAATTTTGTTTTCTGACAGGTCTATTGATTGGGACATCCTTGATTACTAACAGTGAAATCTCTTTCCCTGCAACTCTCATTTGTGAGTTTGGAATCTTCATTGAAACTTGATTGTTTATTTTCTTCCATAACATAGCCCTTAAGATAAAAGGCTTGGAGCAACCTGTTGGAGAACCAGGAACCTCTTCTCTTCACCTCCCATCCCTATTAACCTACCTTTATATTATTAAGTTTTTTTCATTTTTTCCTCTTTTTTAAAACTAAATATCCTAAGTTATTTCATCTTTATGTGCTATATTTACCAGATTGATTTTGGTTGTTACTACCAGAATAACAATGGGTTCAAATAAATGGGTTCAAAGACTCATTTTTAAAAAATTTTTTTTATTTGTTATGTTAGTTTACAACACTGTGTATGTGTTATGGGTATAGGTTTACACCTCTTCAGATTATTCCATACCTACCACCAAAGGCCCAAGAATCCAGCATACCTTCCCTCTTTACTCTCTGCCCCCACATTCCCTTTTGGTAGCTCAACTCTGTAGTTAGATTTCTAGTGTTAGAGTTGTTTTAGTTTTTTTCTGTTTCTTTTTCTGTTTCTTCATATTTTGCATATGAGAGAGATCATCCAGTATTTGTCTTTCTCCTTCTGATTTATTCTACTTAACATAATCCCCTTTAGATCTGTCAATGTTGTTGCAAATGGCATGAATTCATAATTTTTATGGCCAAGTAATATTCCATTGTGATGTATCATCTTTACCTAATCATTGCCTTTAGCTATTTCGGTTGTTTCCATAACTTGGCTTTTGGAAATAGTACTGCAGTTAACACAGAAGTTCAGATCGGATAGCCCTTTGAATTAGTGTTTGAATTAATGTTGTATTCTTCAGGTAGATGTCCTAGAAGAGGGATTGCTGGCATGTGATACCAGCATGATATATATTTTTTAAGTAGTGTAGATTTATTTAAAAATCTAAAAGTATTTATTTTACTCTATATTATTTTTCACAAGGATTAGAGCAGTGTACATTCCTACCAATGGTGTACAAAGTTTTCTTTTTCTCCACACCCTTAATAGTGCTTGTTATTTCTGGTCTTTTTGACCCATTTAAAGAGTAGCATTCTGAGTTGACTCAGTGCTCCAGATGCTGTATGATTCATCCATAGAGCATCTAAGCAGAAGCCAGACTACTTATATTTGAAATTTGATTAATTAGGGGATGTTGAACCAGTTACATACTATTTTCATTTATTTTCTTGATACTCAATTTCCTGGGGATAGTACCTATTGATGTTGTGAATTCATTAAGTACAATTGTATGTAAATTTCAATGTGTTTTCCTGTGATAGTGACTATCATTATAAACTTATCTTCCCCTTGTTATACATTATTTCACCCCAGCCTTCGTCTGCCTGAATCTTTTGGAACACGATTTAGCTTTAAATATTTGGTCAGTTGTTTGTGGGTATATTGGACTAAAGACCAACATTTCAAGGGAGGGATGAGTATCTGTCAGTTTCATACTGGGGAAAGGTGAACAGGAGAAAGATTGTTGTGAAGAACCACAGGACATGGTTTCTATCTTCTACCTATGCCCATTCCACAAAACTTATAGGTTCCTCTCCTCCTGAGAGCTTTTTCTACTTCCCCAAGTGGAAGTAATCCCCTGCTTCTTCAAATTCTATAGCACATCTCACTTCTGCTTTCCCTCCATGTCTGTTAGAAAATATTATATTCTACTGATATTTTGTTATGCGTTAAGTTAGAGCTCTCTTCTCTACTGTTTTATCAGTTTTTACTTACTATCTTAGTACCTTGTAGTGTAAGAACCCTTTCATCTAAGTAAGGGATTCCCTTTGATGTCAGCAGAAACTCCAAGGTCAGTGAAATCTCTGGTAAAAGAAATTTAACTTTCAGTGAAATTTTTTTCAGGAAAGTCTCTGCATTTTTCAAATGTTTTTCTTCACTTTTTCCTGTGTTCTATACACCAAGTGAAGGAAGGATAGTATTCTAGAGTATGAACAATTGAAATTAGGCAATTGGATTTCTTGAGGTGAACTGATAGTCAGGTCATATTCAGATGTCTTTATAATTTGTGTATAGCTGTGCTTTAATTTCAATGTATCAAAAACCAGAAGAAACACTTTGTAGTATCCTTATAAAAGTGATTTACTTAGGTGAACTTTTGAAAGGCTTTCAGGAGATTTTAGGAAATATTAGGGCATTGGCCATATTTTTGTTGTACAGTTTTCTAGGTATTGGCATTAGGTGTAAAAATGGCAAATGTTTAAAAGGAAACTGTGCTTTTTTGATTTTTAATTTATTCAGAAACTGTAGTTGCATGTATTATTGTCTTAGAGTGATATATACCGAAATTTTAAAGTTACAGAAGGGAGAAGAAACCCTTTATCATTTCCTGTATTGCTTTTAAGAGTCAGCATACACGCACACACACAAAACCATGTGTACACTGAGATTTGCAGGTCTTCAAAGTCCTTATTCAGTGATTTTATTGGAGAACTCTTTCCCTTGTTCCAACTCCCTTCCCTTTGCCCTGCTGAATTTTGTCTCCTCTCTGTTCCTGATGGTGAGGATGCCAGAAGAAAGAGTTGCTGTTGTTCTTGAGTGCTGTTGTTCTTGAGGGTGGCTGGGAGCCTACAACTGGATTATAGTGTGATTTCAGGAAGCAGGGAAGAAATTTCCTGTGGATATCATCTAGAGAGCACAACAGGAAGTAATGCAGGCAGGCTGGGTGGAGACTGCTGGCCCAGTCATCAACTGTGTCCCTAGCCTAACCGATTAGGTCCTTAATGGGAATCTTGGGGAGTTGCAATTTAACTGTAACTTTTGAAAGGCTTGGTTAGCCCTTCCTAAAATTGAAAGATCCCAGAAGACATTCCCCTTCGAGAACTTAGCAAATGGACTTAAAATATTTAAGGAATTTTAAAGATAAAAATGTGACAAATAGTTACCGAGAATACATGAAGAAAGCATTGAAATGAACTGGCAGTTTATTACACGTGTCCTTCCTGTGACCTTTGACATTTATCTTAAAGAAAAAGATGAAATGTATTTGCACTGAATGAACCCATTGCTACTCAAGTATACTTAAGTAGCCTTATAAATTTGATAGAAATGTTAAATGAGAATTTAAAAATTGAATTTTAAAGTCATGGAATAAGTGTTAAATCTTTCTTTAATTTAAAAATTTATTCTTTGTATTAATTTCTTTATAAATAAGAAGTCCTGTAAAACTAAGTAGCTAAATGGTTTCAACACTTTTTTCCTTAGACAGGAAGCTACCAAAATTGTTCTTCAAGGAGCAGTTCCAGGAAGAAGCTTTATTATTATTATCACCAGTGTAACAAAATTATGTCATTGTTTATAAAGGATTTTGCTTGTGGAAAAATCATGTTTTTAAAACTGATTAATTTAGTATAGATGAAGCCATGTATTTCCAGCTCCACCAGTTACTTGTATTCAGTCATTTGAATTGCAGACACTGTATTCATAAGTCTTTTGGTTATAAAGGCATTTGGTATTTATAAGTAAAAATTGACTAATTAAATTTACAAAGTGATAACAAAGTATGTACACTGAAGATAAGTAATTAAAAGCAAGTTTCAGCTTGCTGTTGTAAGCCAGTGAGGTAGATGCTGCATGGGTGAAAAGGGACAGTTACTTAATAATTGTGTGACTCATAAAAATGCCCAGGGCCCTCAGAATCAAAGTGCTGGTGATAATCACTTGAGGACACCATCTGGAAGTCATGCATTTATGTGGGAAATATGGCAGTCTACAGATAAAGATAAAACATTCTAATTTGAAATTTCCTTTTACTGTGTCTCCAGCTATCTACCGTCTTAACAGTCTTCTTAAAACTATCTACAAAAATAGAAAAAAAAATTTCATGCTCATTTTAAGGATATAAATATTCTCCAGCAATTTCAGGTGAAATATTTAGTCTCAAAATGAGGTCCTGAGTTGCCACTAGAAGAAATGATGTGTTTTCACTTTGGAATCAAAGTTAGCTTCATAATCACATTAACTTTAAAATGTAAGCTTCTTAATAGCATAGTTTCATCGTTTGAGTTCTGTTATCACATAGCCATAAATGAGTTGGCTTTCCCAGTGTGTCAAATACTTTATGTATATTAACCCTTCAAAACAAGGTGAATTTAAGTATTATTTAGTTACAGTTTACATATGGAAAAGCTTAAGACCTAAAAAGTGTTACATAATCAAGATCATGAAGCTAACTTCATGCTTGAATATGCTTGGCTATGCAGCCAAGAAATGACTGAGTAAAAACTTGAACCCCGATTTACTTAACTCTACACCTAATGTTCTTTCATCTTTACCTCCCTTTGGGCTAATTGTCACATTCACATTGCAGGTGTATAAAAGCTACAACAGTGAGCATACTGTGATTTCACAAAATGGTGGTTGGTTAGCAGAGCGTAGAAACCAAGCACTTTTTTGGTGGAACCTCCATTTGTTTCTTTACACATATGACTTACATGGATATAACACACTGTTTTCTGATTTAATAAATGTGTAAGAGAATTTTATGTATTTTTGGTAAAAGAAGATTTCAGAGTCAACAAAGTACATTCTGATTCAGAGTAGTTTTTAAGTAAGACTGGTCTAAAACAAAACAGAAAACCATTAATGGATATGCTATAACAAATCTAAGGTTATTCAATCAGGATAATTTTATTTTCAAGCAGTCAGAGAACAGTACATGAAAGGCTTGAGCTCTAAAGCAAAAGATCAAGTCAGAAACCTATTAGGGTTTGGTTCCAGAAGAGCCAGCTGGAAATGATGGTTGACTGGCTCAAGTCACTAAGCAACAGAGCAGCAAACTGCTTGGTAACCAGAGCTGGTCTGACTCACACAGGCTGCCTGCGAAAGTCCTGGTGACCAGAGAGGACCAGAGCCCACCACACCTCAGACAGACTCCTGTCATCTGTCAGTCCTCCTGCCCTGTTGTAACCGAACCCTTGGACTTAACTAAACAGATGCTCTTATAATGGGACTATCCTTAGGACCTGATGTAAATACTCTCTTCCTTAAGATGGAATGTTTGAAATCTCAAATCTCTTTGGGTCAATAAATCATAAATAAAATGTAAGTTTTCTTGACAGGAGAGATGGTGAAAAGATTGGAATTAGTGCCTTGACTTTGAGTCATGAGTAGTTGTGTGCAGGGCCAGATAGGCCCTTAAATGCTAAGAGTACTGTGTGTTACCATTTATTCGGCCCTTTTTATTTTATGCTGTTTTCTGTTTTCTCTGTGTGTGTGTGTGAGCGTGCATGCATGTACATGTGTGTGCATGTGTGCATGCAATGTGTGTTGACTAAGCAGCTGAACTATAAGTCCCTAAAAATCTTTGTTTTCACTGTGAAAATCTAAATGCCAACTTGTGTGATATGCATTAAGTAAATATTTGCTGTTTGAGAAACTGACTTTCTCTTGCTCTGCTTTTTATGCTGAACATGTATGGTCTTCCAACTTGAAAGTCTTGGTGATGTTGCTTCCCATAGTGGAAACAATGATTAACCATTTGTTTGGACTTTGTCACCATGACTGTGTGTGAGTATATTGTGCTGATGTGTGTGTGTGTTCTGAGTTTATATTCACCTAGACTGGTATCATTTATGAGTAAATCATTATATGATGCTGAATTTTGTATGCTTATCGTATATTCATTTGAATAATTTTAGTTGATGTTTTTGAAAATAAACGTATACCTGTTGTCTGTCTGAGAAAAAAACCTATGTAAGTATATTTATGATTCTTGTGAAATTACTGAATAACGAGCTTGCTAAACTCTGATGACTAATCCTTATCTCTTAGAATTCATAGTGGTTAAATTACACACCAAGCACTAAGCTTATAAAAGAAATGCCAAGATTCTGAGGAGAAATTAGGGGAAAAAACACCCTCTGTAGTTCCTTTTTTAGTATGACAATTTGGAGAAATTTGAACTGGCAGAAACTAAGTACTACTTTTCCAAAATAGATCTTCTGAATAACTAAAATCAGATAATAAAAAGACCTGTTTTCAAGAGATTTAGCATAAAAATGTTATTTTAACATAAATATGTTATCCATAGTTTAAATCCATTTTTACATTGCAGTAATTTCTACAGCCAATTTCCTTTCCATTAACCTTGAGTTAGCCGTCTGATTAAATTAGCTATTATTAAAAGAAAGTGACTTCCTCTGTATATTATTATTAGTAGAGTACCTTTTCCCCCATTTTCTTACATAGTTGGTTTCACATTTGTATTTATAAATCGCAAGTACACTGTTGACCTTTTGCAATAAACTTCTTTCTGACTAATGAGGTTACTTGGACTATCATTTCAGCTTGTTTATCTTCTTTAGGTTTATAGTATTTGTTTCACTTGCTTTATTCTATGCAGTGTGATGATTTTTTTTATGACTTTCTATTGAGTGAGTGCCAAATAGAACAGTGTATGATTTATGGGTAGTAATAACTAAAACATATATGAATTGGAGGCTCTGACGCACAAGGTGGATGCTATGGCTCTCCTCTGAATAGAACCTGGCTTCCTTTAATAAGGCTCTCACTAATAACAATAGCAGTGGCATTAACAGTGTGATCACTCCTGTATTATCTTTCTAGCTCCAGGTACATCTGTGGCTCATTTATACTCTGTTGTATTTAATGTTTGTTTAGTAGATTTATATTTTTATTAAAAAACTATGCTTAAAAAATGAAGCTTATATTATGAAGCTATGAATTGGTAACAGTACGGTTTGTCATCCATAGGAAATAATTGAAAAATGCAATAAAGGCTAAATAGATTTAGATTTAGTGACATACTCTCACCTGATAAAGACTCTGAACCTGAGATCTGCTGTCTTTGTTTACAGTGGCAGTTAGCAATTAATATATAGATGCAAAAGACCAGGTAAATTTCTTCCCTAAAGGTAGTAAGAATTGTTGAGAATTGGAAAGAAAAATCCATGTTATTTAACTCACCTTTGCTAATTCAGTAGAATACATCAACTATGTCTACGAGCATCTCGGTGCAATGTCAAATTGAGTAAGAAGTCAACCCAGGAGGACCTGAAGAAGGACATTGGTTATTGTAGGACTCCCTCCAGTCTGAATCTCTTGGCTGACATTAGACATATTGACAGTAGAACTAAAGCATAAAGCAAGGGAGGGAGAGAGCGGGTGAAATTGGGGTAAGAATGAGCACAAGAGACTAAGATGACATTTCACTGGTGACAAGGTTGTGGGAGAACCTTGGGTTATACAATGATGTAAAAAAATATATGTGTGCAATCAATTAAAAATAAAAAAGAAACAATGTACTGAACATGGATTTGATGATTCCAATTCTTAGGCAAAAAGTGAGATATTAGCATCCACTTGTACTACCTTATATTTACTAATTTTCTTCCTGATAGCTGTACAGATCCAAAGAAGCACAAAGCTGTGCCATGGATAACAGTTCTACTCCCAAAGTTCTACTCCCAAAAGGCATGAATAAGGATGTTTTCAAAAAGGCATAGCATCTCCATGCAAATAAATGAAAGGAAAGATTAGTGAGGAATCCATTTTTTCTATAGTGCTGTGATCTTATAGGGAACTTACTTATTTCCAGACTAGAACAACTCCAAAGTATCAGTTACATACTTTGCAGGGCCTGTGGTAAATTTAAAATGCATTAACTTTTGTTCAAAAAGAATGTTAAAGCCAGGAGTGGTGACTGACAAGCATCTATAGTCCAAGCGCTGGGAGGCAAGAGGCCTGGGATGGCTTAAGTTCACGGGTTCAAGACTACCTTAACAACATAGTAAGACCTGGTCTTGAAAAAAGCAGCCAGTTGTGGGGGTGGGCACCCAGCTGAGGCTGGGGATCGCTTGAGTCTGTGGTATTGGGACTAACTTGGGCAACATAGCAAGACCTAGTCTCAAAAAAAAAAAAAAATTAAGAATTTCTTACATGCAAAAGCAGAGAGTTCAGCCTTTCTGAGGTCGAGTCCCTGGGAAACCTCTCAGACCCTGTTACTTACCACAATCAATGTGGCCCTGGGGGAGCCACGTGAAACAGCTCTCCAGGTGAGACTGGAGCTAGCATTTGAGAAACTCTGTCTTAGGGAACGTCTTTATTCATCACCTTTTACTCCCTTTGCATTGTTAAAAGAGACTGTTAATAGATATACATTGAAATAAAAATGAAAGTTTCTAGGAAAGTCAGCAATATGCCAGCTGTTCAGTAAAGAAAAGCATGATCTAACATTCATCTTTGCAGGTTTTTTGTTGTTGTTTTTTGTCAATGAGGAAGTGAATACAGAAATTAAAAGCAGCAGCATTAAAAATGACACTCTATTGGCAATGGTGGCATGTTTTTGGCGTTTGATATTGATGAGCCCACCTCTCCTGCTCAATAGTGTCTCACTCATTGACTTGTATTGCCATGAAATCTATCTTCACTGTCTGTATTTCCAAGTCCCCTTTGTTCAATAATCAGTGCTTAGGCCTTGTTTCAGTAGGCTTCTTTACATAAACTTGATTTCCTCCAATTCCAGTTGCCAACTTCATTTAACAAAATCCAACTCCTTAACCTCACTCCAGTTCACATATCTCCTGCAGATATTTTCCCTTGGGAGACCTGCTCTTATCCCAAATTGTGGAATGTGCAAAACCAGACTCACTATTTCCCTATTTCTGATTTTCCTCTTTCCACTCATGCAACCACTGTTCATGAGTTTCTCTGTCAACCAGCCTCAAGAATCTTTGGCTTCACTTTTGCCCATCCTCTGTCTGTAGGGATACAGTACCTCGTTTGCATAGTGAACCCTGTGTTTGCACTTTTTTTAATAACATCCTAACTTGTCCTTGTGCCATCAGTTCCCACCTCTGGAGGGTGTTTCTTGTGGTGCCTTATTAATGATTTCAAAGTTCTGCTTGGGGTTGCCCATGATCTGTAGTTGGGCTGAGCAGTTTGTTTTCTCGGTAAAGGGTCAGATTTTGACTTATAGACCATACAGTCTCTTTGGCAACTAATGAATTTCTGTCATTGTGATATAAAAGCAGTAATAAGATATGTACCATGACATGAGTGTTTAATAAAACTCATTGGAGACCTCATTTGGTCCATTTGCCATACTTTACTAGTCCCTGATCTATAGGATAAGTATAAACTCTTTGACTTGGCATTGTTTTGGTTTCTATCATAAGCTCCAACCCTATCTTAAAGCCTTATTGAGTATTGTTTCCTTATGAATATGTCACAGTCCTTCACCTTGGACCTGAATTCAGAGAAGAGTTTCTTAGCATCCACATTTCTGTCAACTAGACCCAGATAATACTTAAACATGGGGTCTGTGCTATGAACTGCAAAATACTAGGAGTATACCCAGACACTGCCCACTAGATGCTAATAACACACATGCAGTTGTGAAAATTCAAATGTCTCCTGGGGGGCCAAATTGTCCCCAGCTGTGAACAATTGATCCACATGGTAAGCTTTGTGAAGGCAGTAACTAGCTTCATTTCACCAACCATTGCTTCCCTAGTACCTAGTACAGACTTGTGATATAAAAATAGCATTCTGTCTGGTTCAACTTGTATCATTTTAAGTTCCACAGACCATCATTAAAGCTATTACTAATACATAAACTGAAGCTATTACTAACACATACATATGCTCCATAGACATATTTGTAAGTTGAAATGATATACTTACTAAAAAGACACCTTGAAAAGAACCAAGTTTATGAAAACATACTGTAAAACAATAAAACTGGTGGAAAATTTGGGTGATGTGTATCTATCTGAATCTAGAAACTTAGTTCACCTCATATACTGTGTCTACTCTTTACAAATTATGAGATAAATGAGGTGCTGTGAGGCATTGTCCTGGCATTTAAGAATTAGCACCTGGAAAGAGATCAAATGGGAATGCTCAAATAACCATAAAACAGTAGTTACCACAACTAAGACAAAGAGTGGTGGAGTTTATAGGAGGGTGGGGTTTGTTTCTGGTAATGAGGATCTTCCAAAACTTTGAGTTGTTACAAAGAAGAGCTATTGTGAGCATTTTCTAAGATTATCTTGTTTAGTATTCACTGCAACTTAATCAGGTTTAGGTTTTATTAACTCATTTTCAAAGAGGAAAATGGAATTTGCTGTGAACATAAAGCGTAGATTTCAGTGGAGAAACAACTGGAATGAATCATGAAGGAGAGAAAATGGCAAGAGGTAAGTCCTTCTTGCTAAGGGAATAATGTGAACCAAAATGAGAACTATATGGAGTTGAGGTGAATTTGACTATGAGATGGAGTTATCTCTGGGGAATAAAGGTAGACTGAAATCAGGTTTTGAAGTTCAACTATATTCATATTTTCCATCTCTCTCTTACACTCTTTGTCTCATACATTTAATTTATGTGCTTAAATGAAATATGATCAATTTTATCTTTCTCAACAGCTTCACTCCAAATAAAAGGACCTGACATTTTGAGTTATTACCCCATGCTAAGCTGGCTAAACCACAATATCCTTCATTTAATACTCTCAATGGTTAGAATGTGAGATTCAGTACAATTAGACCAATGTATACCATCTTGCAGCTAGCCCTTCTCCTTCCCCTTCTAAAATAATCCTACTGAAATAGCAGAAAGCACAACTGAATTTCTGTTTGGATCTAGTTAATCTGGATCTTTAATTTGGATCTGTTAATTCCACTAGTGGTACTTGTGTTATGATACATAGAATGGAGGCATTATTTATATGAAGACTGCCTGCCTGCTCATTAAATTGTAAGAGAATATAATATTGAGAAGAGTGCTGATGGACTATACACAGGAAATCATCTTGAAATAATTTTCTCATTTTAAGACTGGCTCACCAAAGTCAATCAGCGGTGGAAGCAAAATATCCTTTCACATGTTCAGAAATAATTTTGAGTGTCTCCTCTGTGTCACTCTTCTGAGGATAAAACACTAAACCAAAAAGACAAAATTTTACCCCTATGGAGCATATGTTCTACCAGCTACTTCTCTGCTGGCCACTCTCCCACCATGGTTCCTTGCCACCACCAACTCACTCTTCCAGGGAATTTTCCCTGGCCAGACAATGTGGGTCTGTCCTCTCGGTTCGCCATTCTCTTCTCTCTTCTCCCCTCTCCCCTCCTATCACTCTTTTTTATCTGCCTTTGGCACTTCTTACTCCTTCTCATGGATCTTTCAGACCCCACCCACCAGGGCATTTTGGCACCCATATGATTTTCAACTGTTTCACTACCCTGTGTCAAAAATACAGATATGAGGAAATATGGAAGCAGGGTGGCCAGATAGCACTTGATCGGTGAGATATAGAAGTACAGAGTTGGGTAAGTATTAGAAAGAAATGTGTCAAAGACCACCTTAGTCTCTGGCAGCTGCAAGGAAGAGCAAGAAAGACACTCTGTTTCTTTTCGGGGCAGTGGTGCAGAAATGTGGAAGAGAAAGTAGCCACCAGCTAAGGACTAGAATAGACTTGCATCTTTGAGGGGCAGCTAGTAAGTTATAGAGCCATTTGGTGGGAATTGAAAAAGAGGTTAACGATAACCTCTTTGATGAAGCCCAACTACGAATGCCAGAAGTCATGTTGGAGAACTGGATGCCTTGAAGAAGGCTAAAGCTAGGGGAATTTCAGAACATGTGGGCTTGAGAATCTGGTGATGATAATGATATGATAGTCTTGGGATTCTTGTGGTGACCACTGTGTGTCCAGGACAAAGACCTCATGGATGACTGGGCTGTTAGACAAACTCAGCTCTTTGGATGGCCATTCTCTTGGGTCTGTGTGTTTTCTTTCATTCCAGGGCTCTGGTTCCCTGTAGCACCTTTGTGGAGGGGAGAGACCACAGGAGATGAACCAGCTACTGCTTCTCAGTAGTACGTCACACTGACATATCTGTCTTATAACACTGTGTTCTTGCCACCTCTTTCACACATTCATGCTCCCGGAGCAAGAGAGGTGACAACAGATTGAGAAATTGCCAGTTTCCAGATGTATGGCCCCGGGGAAGTTTTTCTAACTGAAATGATTAATTTTGTTCTGTGTTGGATACAATATGCTCTTCACAAACAAGATATTCAAAATAGATGTTTAAAAATTAAAAGAAAATTCCTGGAAAAATGTATGTTGTACTTATCTCAACACTTCATACATAGTTACCATAATGAGAAAGATCTTCTTAAACAGACAGGTTTAGTATACAGACAGAATATGTGCTTTAAAAGACCCAAGAATATGCCATACTATTACAGTTATGTAGGGGTGTTTACATGATTATACTTATAATAAAAATATGAAATAGATAGAATATCATTTTCTCTTTGGAGCTTAAATTGTTAGTATTGCCTGATTGGGAATTTCTATTTTGTGAGTTAGCTGGCTTTTACTAGGAAATAAAATCTCCTGTGTCATAGGAGTGTGTTCTGCATACTCTGTAATGTGTGCAAACTTCTTTTATTTCTCTTTTTTTTTTTTTTTTTTTTTTTTTTTTTTTTTTTTTTTTTTTTTTTTTTTTTTTTTTTTTTTTTTTTTGCCCTAAGGGAAAGGGTGAGCCCTGGCACCTTTTAACCTGTTAGGATTATGTAGCTCTTTCTGGGATTGATTGGTTGGCTGCTCCCCAAGAAACACTCGTGGTATGTGTTTTATGTTCTGACAGAACCACAGCTTTGCTGATGAACACGTCACTCCTGTGAAGACGTGGGCATGTCTTTGTGCATTTGCTCCAGAAGCCTGGGAAGCGTATTTCAACACACTATCCAGAATTGGCTAGAACATGCCTGTCACTCCCAGCTGACTCTGATGACGCTCTTGCCAACGTAGATTTACATCAACACAGTTCTTTACTGGGAAGAGCACTTTCAGAGTATACAGGGTGGCCCATTTAAAAGAAGCATAACATCAATTTGAAAAGGATTGTGTTTTTTCATGATACAAGAAATGCATTGTCAAGTGAATGTTCACAGACACAAAATGTAATCAGCATTACAGAAGATTTTCCCCTTGGTAATTGTGTGTCAGCCTGCCTTTTAATGAGTGACTGAGCTTGAAAACAGAGTTCCTCAATTCTAGGCATTCCTTCTCAGCATGCTAGATCTGCAGGCATTTCTAACCTCCTTCTTCCTTATCTACATAATCCTAATTTAGTACCTAAGACTATAGAGATTTCAGAAATGAACTATCAGAGCTGATGAGATGCATGATGTGTGATGACATAGCTTTTTCCCTGTTCCAAATTCAATGTACAATTCAAAAGAGTCACAAAATACATTTTTATCTTAGTATGAAGCCTTTAGCATATGTCCCTTTTATTTTTATTTCACCCTCAATAGCCTCGTGTTGAGATAGACATATTACTCAGATGTGTGGTCTATGGACAGGAAACCAGGCACTCAGGAATAAAACCTGTTGCCATAGTTATTCAGAAAAAAAGACAAAACTATCTTTGCTGTATGAAAGGAAAATTCAATATCAGTGGCATATGACCTATGATGACTATTATTATGACCCTATGCTACTCTCTCTTCATTGTCGTCATCACAGTGTATTCAAAATCATTACAGTAATGGATACAAGTGAATGGACTTGTAATTTTACCCCTTTTCTCATGACAACCAGCAGGATTTTCAATGACACCTACTTTGATCTCTCTGCTTTTAAATCTCTTAAGCAGGGCTACCTCTCAGAAGATTTTACAATCCTTATAAGCCTCGTCATGAGTTCTATATTTATGCTTGTTTAGACACATCAAAGTCAGGCTTTCTACCAGGGGCCACTAGGAAAGTGAAGGTCATCAGCTTTTTGTCACAGTCATTGGGTTACTGTCATACTTGTAGCAATAATGACAGTTGACCTTATAGAGCAATCAAAAAGTTGTGGGCTGTAATATCAGAATAGTTGAAACACTGTTCTGTTGCATTGTTTCTTTTGCTACGTTTTGTCTAGAATTAGTATTATGACCACAATCAACTCCAAAGTAAGCTGTGCTATTGTCTAGAGGCTACAAAGAAAAAAAAAGTGTAGAAATAAGACAAGTAATATCCTTTCACTGTGAACTGTGAACTAACACAAGACCAACAACTTGATGCATCAGAACCAAGAGGCAACAATTTAAAGAGATGAGTTTGCCAGTCAATCTGAAAGCTGGATTCGGGCACACCTAGAAGAATCACAAAAGGAACAATTGGTGCTTTTTCAACTGTTATCCATGAGAGAAATTGTTGAGTGAAAGACTGATATCAAACACTGAAATTATGTTCACCACATTGAAAGCAGGCCATCAGGGTACAGGGACCACGCGAGGCCGAAGCACTCAGGGAACGAGGACAACAGGGATGTCATGAAGCAGATTTATTAGTGCCAATACTGATTCAGAGGAGTCATATCCTAAGGCTGAGCACCCCTAACAGGGAGTAAAGGGTTTCTATACACTTTACATGTACTGGTGTTCCGGGTGGGCTATCACTGGTGGTGGTAGTACAAGGTCTGACATGGTGAAGATAAAATGAGGAAGATTCAAGGAAAAACTGGGTTGCAGACCGGTAAACTGAGTCAAGAAGTCATGGGTTATTTCTCTAGGCTGTATTTCTTAGGTTACTGTGCTTCAGCAGACTTTAGGTCATCATGCTTTCAGGTGGTCACCATACTTTAATATTGCTAATGAAAGCAGGCAATCAGGGAATGATAATTGCACCCAGCCATTGCTCCAACATGGAAGCTGGCAATCAGGGAACAGGATCATTCCCAGCCCAGGCAATTAGGGAACAAAGACACCAGGGCTGGCAAGAAGCAGGGTTAAATGTACCGGTGCTGACTCAGCGGATTGCTATCCAAAGCCTGAGTGCCCCAAACAGGGAGTTCAGGGTTTATATGCACTTTACATGCTTTGATGTTCCGGGTGGGCTGTCATTGGTGGTAGTAAACGTGGTCTGATGTGATGGAAGATAGAATTAGGAAAACTGAAGGAGAAACTGGGTTGCAGACCAGTAAACTGAGTCAGTGAGTTACGTGTTGTTTTTCTAGATGGTTGTTTATATAGACCCTAGACTGCTTTTCTTAGGTCCCTGGGTTTCAGTAGACTTTTTATCATGCTTTCACCTGGTCACCATACTTCACTAACAGCTTTTTAAAATGTCTGTCTACCTCTCATCAAACCCCATATCTTTTGTTCTGGTTATGTTTACCTACCAATTTTCTAATTATAGTCTTTGTTGTTAATATAAGGCTGTCTACTGAGAAGGAAAGAATTGTCAGATGGTTCCAGCACTATGATCTCCTTAATGATGGTAGAACTCAGTGACAGGAAATAAATTGGCATTTGGACTCTTTTCAATAGTTCAACGAGCTTTTACAGTGTGGGTTTGCTCCCTAGAGGAGGTAGTTCCCGTGTGCTGAGAGATTGCAGTTTCCAGGTTTATATAATTCAGTGCAGATTCTAATCTTTGTAATTTCTTCAAGGCATTTCCATCCTTTCAGAATCTTTTAGGAGAAAATTAGCCAGACTTTCCAGGCCAACCTCTTCTTATTGTCCTGCCCTGAACGTTCACAATAGAAGCTGCCATGGCATTGAATCCACACTTTGAAACTTCATGCTGGCAGAGTTGGAAAAGGAAAAGATGCATTTTCATAACTGCTTTCCTCAATGAAAGCTGTTTGGTGATTCTTTTTTTTTTTTTTTTTTTTTTTTTTTTTTTTTTTGAGACTAGGTCTTGCTATTTTTGCCTGTGGAACCGCAGGCTCTCGTTGCCCGGGGTACCACAGACTCAAGCAATCCCCAGCCTCAGCTTCCCAGGTAGCTGGGATGACAGGTACGCGCCACCACGTCCAGCTATTTTTTTGAAACTAGGTCTCTCTACGGGCCCCAGGCGGGACTCAAATCGCGATCCCTAGCCCCAGCCGCTTCATAGGCTGAAGCTTGCAAGCACAAGCCTGGTGAGATACTCTTGACTTAGGTTTTCAAAGTCATTTTCTCTTTTGCCCCGTATACAGTTGTTTATTCCTTGTTTTTCTCATGGTACAGTGACTTAAGCATCTTGACCATCTGTTCTAAGAAATATGTCTAGTAATCTGGACCTTTTCCTTCCCACTTCTTATATGTCTCCAATCCAGTAGTGTAGAGGAAATCCTGAATTATTATATCTTTTACTTCAGAAAGTTATATATTTTAGGGCATTTAGCATTTAATAAAGGATTTTAAGACAGAAAAGCCTTTATGATAAACATATCTGAAGACTATAGAATTACAAATTTATGGAACATGGTTCAGTTTAGCCACATTACTAACTGTGGCAGCATCAACAGAGGGATTATTATAATGTAAGTACACTATACAAACATGATAACTTTTCCACAGTATAAGGTACTGTGGTGACACATTGACTACTAAGGCTATGGCAAAATATATATGAAAGGATGTGATGTATAACTGAGGATTGGTATTGAGACAAGTAGAAACATTTGTTTGTAGATGAATGGTCCCTGAATTTGGTGACTTGGAACCACAGAAATTTATTTGCTCACAGTTCTGGAAACCAGAAGTTCAAAGTCAAGATGTTGTTTGGGCTGCACTCTCTAAAGAGGCTCTAGGGGAGAATGGAGTCTATTTATCATTTAGTTTCCAGTGGTTGTTGACATTTGGGAATATTTGACCATATTGCACCTACCTTTATTCTATCTTCCTGTGATTTCTTTTCTATGTTCGTTTCTCCTCCAAATCCATTTGGCATTGGATATAGAGCTTATCTAGATAATCCAAGGTGATCTCATCTCAAGATCACTGAATCTGCAAAAAACCCTATTTCAAAATAGGTGACATTCTGGAGATAAGGGCATGGATATATGTTTTGGATAGGGGGATATCATCCAACTCTATAGTGTCTAAGAATATTCCTAACGATGAAACTGCCTGAAAAGCCATTCAGATAGCATGAGGTCAGGGGTACTTCCTAATGGACAATGTTTTTTGGCTACTCCAGCAGGATCCTGAGAAGACTGCTTGAATAGAGGTCTTGGGGGCAAGAAACAAGAGCAGTAGGATTCACTTAAAGTAGTAGGACAACAGGTCATAGTTACTGGACTTCCCTTCACACTATTAGGGATATTTCTTTCCAAAGACTTAGTAAAGGAATGAGAGAAAAAAATTCATTTGCAAATTGTTTTCATTTTTGCATATTGAGTTTTCTTGAGAGTGGAAAGAGAGAAGAATGTGGGCACAATGAGTTAAGGGAGGGGAATGATGAGTATTGTCCCATTTTTTGATGAATATTTGATCCTGGACTAAAATGCAAAATTTGAGACAGTAAATATGGTTACAATGGCTTGTTAAGTTGCTTTATGTCCTTCAACTCTTGCAGCTTTGTATTTGCTCTCTTACCAGGGAACAAACATTTTCTGGTATAAACTCTCAGACATATCTTAAGTGTATTCATGTATGTATAAATACATTGGTGATACTAAATAATCCATCTGTGTTAAGCACCTGCTATGTGTTTTCTGGGAAATCCTCATTTTTATCATTGCCAATAACACAAAATATATCTGTAATTTGTAATTCTCCCAATGAAATCGCTGATCCAAAGGTATATTAATCTCAAACACTAAAGGTTGTTAAATTTACTTCCAAAATTATTTTACACACTTAGAAACAGTGTCCTAGAGGACCATATACGTCTGGGTCAAGACAAGTAAAATCAAAGTACAAATCAAGACTAGCAGGCTCTCTGTCTTTTCTCCACACATCTCTTTCATGTGTCTCTACACATCTCTACATATATACATGTCTCTCTTCTGCCTATCTCCTTCCATGTGTTCCCAGCCATGCTTGGGTGTAAGTCAGGTGGCATGCTTTCATTCCCAGTGTGCAGTTGCCTTCAATGTTATATAGCGTCACCTGGTACTCAGCTCCACCTACCAGTTCCCAATAGCTAGTTCAAAGTGGTTTCATGGAAGCAGAGGTGGGGGAACATGATATCTCCCCGAACAGTTTCTTTTATGTTTAATTTTTGATCCATCTGTCATTTGTTTTGATATGAGGAATAGAGAAAGGGTCCATTTTTGTTTTGGCCAACAGCTCCAACCCAGTGTATGGTATCATCTCTGCTCATGTTCTAATTTGTATGGTTTAAGCATTTAAATGTGGATTTTCTTAGTGAGTATCAGGTAGGCACACCCACTACTATAATGCTTGCTTTAGCACTCAATGCAATGCTATCTAGATTTTGTTTGCTCTACTGGAAAGGGTAAACTTCAGCTATTGTTATAGCTTAAATATTTGGAAGGTAGGATTAAAAATACTTTGTTTCCTTTATTGAGCCCTACTTCCTTTCAAATAAATATTGACAGTGTTTCTCAATAATCCTTTTCAGGGAGCAGATGAAATGTTCTCAGTATGATGGGAGGCCACTGTAAAGAATAGCTTCCGTATTATAGAAAATTTTTCTTTTAGATGTGAAATGTTGAGTGGATTTCTTCTACGCAAATAGGTGTCTGTCAGGACACTTACTTACTTAAATGTACTTCTTGGGATAAATTGTGAATCCTTGAGATCTTACTCATTGTAGGAAGATACAAAATCCTTGTGCCTACGTAAAATAACATCTTAACTCACAAATAAAGGAACAGGAGTTCTGGAATTCAGTTGTGCAAGGATCTGCTTTACTATAAACTGGCTATAAGGCTAAGTCTCCTAATCCTTCTGAGTATCACTTTCCTCATTTACTAAGTGGGGATAAGTAACAGACATGAAAGTTGAAAAGGCATTTAATGATTCAGCATGATCATTTTAGGCTATGTACTTCAGAAAGTATTACACGATAAAAAGAGGATGTTAGAGTTGTTATCAGTAACAAGGATAATTATGGTGAGGGAAGTTCTTGCTGGTGCAACACATTCTTTCAAGAAGTCTGTTTCCAATACAATATGCACCAGAGAGACAGCAGGGCTAAACTCCTAATCCCTAGATTGTATAAAAGCCCATCAAGATTATGAGTTCATTTGAGACATTAAAACCCAATAGGTTGCTTGTAAACTATTAAACTTAGATGAGCTGTAGTTAGAAAAAAGTTTTCCCAGCCAGCTTTTTTTCCCTTCCCAGTCTCCTTTGTTTCACTTACAGTGGAGGTCATTAGCTGCTTAAAGAATGTAATTTCAGGTTGCTTGAAAAGATATGTAAAGAAGGACATTTAGGGGCTGTGATTAGTCACTTTTACATGACATTCCCATCTTTAAATTAAACGTCCCCCCCCTCCTATGACTTGAAAGGGAAAAAAATCAAGTTCTATGAAAGAAAATACATAAAATTTAAAGCTAATATCCAACAGAAATTTCTGCAGACAACTTCATAGTTAATTTGTTCTCTCTCTCAGTGAACATTTTACTAAACACCAAAATATTCATAGTACAATTATACTTATTAAGTGCTCTTATTATTAGGTACATCCATGGGCATTTTCCTGCTTTTGAAAAGCAGCTGTAGGAATTTCCTTAAGGTAAGCTTATTATTTGGACAAAGAGAATATGAAAAGAAAATACAGAGATGAAAGGGAAGAGAAGGAAAAGGAGATGATATTGTTTACTGCTTAGAACATAGAGTATAGGGGACTGTAGGTCATTTTGTACTAAAACTGAGGTTCAGGGTGGTACAGGAAATTGACCACACACACATGTTAGGGGAAATTTGTTAGAACACACCCTTACACCCTTTGGTGCAGACCAGTGTTCTGGAGAATCTGACCCAGAGCCATTGGCAATGAGGATGGAAAGAATGTGGGAAAAGGTAAAAAACACCTGTCAATCAGTATATTTTTTTCCAGTGGCCACCTTCTTTGCCTTTTCCATCACTCTTGTTTTTTTTTTTTTTTTCCTTGTTTTGATCTTGGATTTGGAATGCAGCATTGCATACCTAGCTTTTAATTATACTGGATGCCTTGAGAGAAGCAACTACATAGATGTGGATTAATAAAGCAATTGACTATATCTAGAGAACTTTGTTATTCCTTTTCTTTGACTAGCTGGCTGAGTGATCTCAAATCACTCAGGCAAATTGCTGAAATTCTCATAGGTTGTTTCCTCGAAAATGAAAACAAGGTGCTAAGTAGCTAATTTCTGAAATTCTTTCTAGTCAAAATGTGTGCTTGCCCAGCTTTACCTGAGTAATTCCGTAGATCAACCAACGTAACAATAATCAATTGGTTCTGAACTACCATTTGAAGATTTCCTTCAAACTTGAAAGAAAAGGCAACATCAATTTTAATTATAATATTGTCCTTGTCTTTATTTTCATTGGAATATTTGTTTCATAGATTCCATAGTCATGTGTGGAATCTTACTTTCAAAGACTTGAGTCATGGTGAAAGAAAGATGACCACCTACATGTAATTCCACATAACCATGCCACTATTTACTATTTTCATGCAAGTTATAAAATGACTCAATGATTTGTATTTATGAGGAAGTCTGTGTACCTGTTGTTGCAGTGTATACTTAAGACAATGCTTATGAAAGCATTTTTTCTCCTTTCCCCAACTCTTTTCCATTTTGGAATAAAAATACCAGTAGGAGAAAGAAGTAGATGGAAGTTTCAATAAATCCATGGAAGTAGATTACTTGGTTTTTAAGGAAAATAGTTTAAATATGTGGGCATCTTATAAAAAAAGATTACATAATAGAAAGTTCTGTATTGTATTATGAATTGTACTATGAACACTTGGTAGGTCCAGATGGCTAAATTTTCTGTACTTACAAAATGGACCAACAGACATTAAGGTACTAAATGATTTATGGTTTAATTCATTATTTAGTTTCAGAATACCAGCAGTAATAAAGTATTTCCTACTTTTATAAATAGCTGATGCAAAGCTTTTCTCCAGAAGTCCACTAATAAATACTCCTGAGAGTATATAAATAATAAACACATATAATGCAGCTATATGTGACCAGGATGATTAGAATTCAAAAGTTTCTTCAATCTCCGGTGAGGACTGTTTAATTTTTTGACTTAAGTTAGTATTTAGAAATAATGAAAGCAAGATTAAAACCAAAACATCTTAAATTATTCTATATTCTTCTGTATTATCACATATATTTTTATGACATCATTTTATATTCCTCCCATTATTCAATCACTTTTAAAATATTGGAGATTTGGGTTGGGCATGGTGGTGCATGCCTGTAGGTGGTACCCTAGGAAGCCACAGCCAGGGTCAGGGATCTCAGTTCGAGTCCCGTCAGGGACACGTAGTGAGACCTAGTTCCAAAGAAATAGCTGGACATGGTGGCACACACCTGTAATCCCAGCTACCTGGGAAGCTGAGTCTGGGATTGCTTGAATCTGTGGTAGCCCGGGCAATGTGAGCCTGCGATTTCACAAGCAAAAATAGTGAGACCTAGTCTCAAAAAAAAAAAAAAAAAAAATGGACATTTTAACTCCTTTTAATGGTCCTGAAATAAACATCTTAGATTAGTCCTAAATAGTTCTAAGATGGATTCTCAGATATGTAATATATAGTGAAAGAAGATTTTGAAAAACACTGTGAACTGCTTTACATAGACTTATCAGAGTGCCAATCATGTGTTACATTGTCCTATTCCTGCATTCGTCCACTATTGAATATTTTGCAGTCAGAAAGATTTGCCCAGTTGATAGGTTGAAGAATGATATCAAATATACTTCAACTGAGGCTAAATGTTTTCCCATATGTGCAATGGGGTTTTTCATTTCTTGTTTTGTGAATTGCATGTTAGTGTTATTTGTTTATTGGGGCGTCAGTGCTTCCTATCTCTACCTTGTGTTTTGCAAAAGGATTTTTTTAAACTTATTATTTGCCATCTAATTTTGGCCTTTTTTAAATTTGTGATGTAATAAGACCTTAAACTAGAATTAGAGCAGTTTTTCTTCTAAAAATTTTTATCTACAAGTTTCATTCATATGGAAAAGCTTTCCTCAACCAAGAGTTAGATTAAAATTTACTTTTATTTTTTCTAGTTTTTTAAAAAATCACATTTTTAATCATTCTGCAGACAGTTGAAACATACTTAGCTCAAAAGTTATGTAAAGTTCTATCATCTAAGTAAAGATTTAAGAGGATGAAAGATAAATGAAGCATCTCTAGCCATTATTTATTTAAACACTGCTGTAAACAAAACTAGAAAAGAAACTTAAATGCTGACCTAAAGTATTTTGTAAAGTACTAGAAACTACAGAAAAGCAGAGAATAGTCATACAATAATACTTTAATGTCTTGAAAGAAGTCTTCCAGATGCCCTTTATCCAAGAAAACCAAATTTTAAAAGCATATGCTTTATCTTATGCCATCAAACTCACTGCATTAAATAAAACAGAAGCAATTGTGTTAAAATTTCAAAGTAGTGCTATAGCTAATTAAATAATTTTATGTAACATAGTGAAAACAATTTTTTGAAATATAAGATTATAACCATAGTTTCTAGTTGCTGTGAAATGTCTATAATTGAATGCAATTACATTTATTTTTCATTATATTATTATATTTAATTTTTGTTAACATTTCTTTCAGCTCCAAAATAATGATTTTTATTATTATTATATTATTATTAAAATTATAAAAATGAAGTGTTTGCAAATTAAAATAAGAGCAAAGAATAACCAGGTTATTCTTTTTTTTTTTTTAAATTTATGGACTGGGAAATTTGCCTGCCATTTATCAGTGTTCATATCTGTAAAATGAATAATGAAAGATTTTACATACTCTATTTGGTAATGGTGCTGTAAATGTAACTTTATAAATCTAAGATGTTAATGATAAACTTTTATGAAACTTATAAAATTTTATTTAAAATAATAAGATTTCTATTATGGTAAAACATATTGTTAGTCATCTATGAAATTTAAAATAGCTATGCCAAGACTTTAATGATAGTATTTTTAAAAAATATTTTCAAGTATGATGATATATAAATTATATTTATATAAGTGTTTACTGTTGAACCAATGTTTAACTCATTTCTAAGTTTTGATATTTTCATAATGAATAAAAAATGTATGTGTTTAATATACATATATGAATCTATATTGACATGAAGGTATATAGATTACGAATAATATATGTTCACCACACATAGTACATAGAATCACATACTTCTCTCTTGACTCCTTGTTTTAGAAAAACAGAACAATTTCTCAAGACACATTTTTATATAGAAAATTTACAATTATATTATTTTTACCAGCTCATATTCTAAGTTAAAGATTCATAAATGCTACTGTTGCTGCTGGTAGAATATCTTAAAATTCTGCCAGTCAGTCAGTGAGAGCTATTACTGCTAAGACATCTTTGCCTACATATATCAAAAAGCATGCATGTGAGTTGTGACCAAGATTATTTGAATTACGGTCTCAATTTGTAGAGATGCAGAGCCATAGAAAGGAAATGAGTTGATAAATTTGTGTAAAACATTTTTCATATATATTTTTTGTTAGCCAGATTTTCTGATTATAGGGAAATGCAGTATAAGAATGATAGCTTTCAAATTTAAAAAGTTATATGTATATATAAAACTATATATGTAAAATTCTACCTGTAGTGTGTTTATATACAAAGGTATATATGAATTGTTTATATATATAAAATCTCTCATCAACAGGAAATGAATCAGTATGTTATCATTTGTTCATTATAATTACATGTATTAGTAAACTATATAAGATATAGTACAGAGAAAAAGTTTAAGTATTAGTATTAATATTTAATAATAAATAATTCAATTTCATTTAATAATTAGTTTTGTGAAATAAAAAGGAGAAAAATTGAAGGACAATGGTAATTTCACTTTTGAAATAATTATTTTCCAAATTTTAGATGTTAGGAATGCTTGCGAATTTTTGCTGATATAGATCATGCTTCTGTGTATATCTTACCTCACATATCCATAATTAATATGGACTTGATTGCTTCCTTCATGGCTTCTGCTACATTTTGTTACACTGCTGTTGGAAGAGTAGATATCAAATTTCATGACACTATTGTGTCATTTTGACCATAATGAATATTAAACTTTCCTTAAAATATTTGTGTAAAAATTCAGATCCTTTTGTCATCAACCTAGTGCAATGAATAGTCATTTGTTATTATGTACATGTATTCGTCCTTTTCTTTTCCACAGATTGGACACCTTTTATTTTAAGCAACTGTGTTCATTTGCTTTAGCTTTAAAAATTTTATTGTTAAGAATGTTTATTTCTATGATACTCTTATAGAATGTTTATCTTTTATATTTAGAAATTGAAACACCTCAGCTTAATCTGTGGTTCAGTTTCAAAGAGTTTTCTGCTTTTCTGCCTCACATTCTTTCCATACTTTTCTCTCTCTGGTTTTAGCTGGGACTTTCATTTATAAACAAGAAAGAATAGAACGGAGAGAGAAAGAAGTCTATGGTGTAACCCAATGGAATGACAATGAAGGAATATGTGAAATCATCCCATTTTTTTTTTTAATTTCTCCTGGAGTGTTCTATCTAGAAAAAGTCTTTATACAAATGGTCTTTGCCTTGTTTATGAGGTATTTGTTCATTTTGTATGTTTTCATATTTCACAGTCACAAGAAGACCATAGCAGACATCTCCCTTTTCCTCTCTGAGCTTGTCAGTCACAGTGTTTGTAACACTGTTAACTTGAAAGAAATCAATTCTATTGTAAATTCCTAAGGCAAATAGATTTGAGGAGGTAAAAGGTTACATAATGTTTAAGTTCTACGTGATTTTCTATATATTTGAAAAGTCCAGCATCAGCCTTATAGTATAGAATATACTCCATTGAATCAGTTGTTATGAATATATTTATTTTATTCTATCCTACTTATTTTCTAAAACTGGCTTAAATTTAGCTTAAGAAATGAAGAGCAAATGTTAAAAAGCCATTCTGTATGGGGAAATTATATTTTTATACATGCCTCTACCTCTGGGAGAATTCTATTTTCCCATCAGACTGTGAAATGGAACAGAGGTTCAGATAAACTGCTTTAAAAGGTAAACATTTATAGTGCCCTACACTTTGGTTATGAAAATCCACAACATTTCCCTACTTAGATTAATGCATTTTTAACCTTTTGGCTCAAAACTTGTTGACTTTTTCTCTAACAGTCAAAAAGTGGTTGTCAATAATACCATCAATAAAAATGATTTTCAGCATTAAGAAATAATGACATTGGTATTTTCTTCATTCTAGGTGCTTAATTATTACCTATAACAATAAATGCTTAAGTGAATAGGAAGTTAAAGACTATGAAGAGGGAGGAAAGGAAGAGAAAGGAGAAGATGGTTATAATGATATCATTTACTTTCATAAAAACTAAATTGGTGGCTAGGGTGAAGTATGGTAACATTTCAGTTTTTTGGCCTGTGGTAATCATACTCTACAATCATACATTTAGCAGATTACCTGAGTTAAAGATTGCAGTCTTGTTTCAGTATAGATAAATTCATACAATCCTAATCTACTCTATCATAAGGAGAGAAGCAGATATAAATGTCATCTTAAAATTTTCCAGGTTTCCTTCACTTTTCATAGAACAAAACTTTTATATATCCTCATTGGAGCAGTGGAGTGATGAAACTGATGAATCACTAATTTATTTTTACCTCTTAGCTGAAAAGACTCATTGTCCTCAAAAGCATTTAACTTTTTCAATGAATTCTTTAAAATCTTAGTTTTATCCTACCTGTCCATAATTTTCTCTCATTTTTGCATTTATTTCAGCTCAACAGTATTGCTTTCTAAACTTCCATTGTCCTTTGATTTCTCCATTCCATTTGCTTGAAATGCCCTTCTTTCAATATCACCATATATCAAAATCCATCTCTTAAGGCCTTGCCCAAATATTACCTCACATGCTAGTTACTTATCTTCTAATACAGGATTGAACTTTCTGTTTTGTAAAATACCATTATTTCCACCCTAAGGAGCTTACTGCTTGAGTGCAAGAACAGTGCCTCATTCACCCTGCAGTCTCCATTGTGCAATTTCCAACTTACTCTCTCATACAAAACATTACTCATCATATCTAGAGGGTGAATAAATCACTGAATGGATGCCATCACTGGTCCATGGAATTGATTTACTTGAATCAAATCTTTCTAAAAGGCACTTAATAAATATTAAATGCTGTCAATTCTCAATTATTCATGGGTATATTATTCACAATATAGCTCTGGTATGACTTTAAAGGTCATATTTACATAATGAACACTTTTGCCTGATGAAATCTTTAGTTGACATCAGTAGGTCCTAGTTTGTATCCATGTGACAGATATTAGAAGTGAAGCATCTTTAGAGGAATTTGATTATTTAATTGCAATCAATTCTTGCTTTAGGATTTTTTGTCAAAATGCAGGATTTTGCTTTTAGCAGCTTTAGCTAAATCTGAAAGCTGATAGTGATCATTCATAGTCTTTAATGAAGGAGTATGGATAAAACTAATCTGAAGATTAACATTCAAAAGATCAGGAGTTTTCCATTTCTTCTTCAATCAGACCTTTATAGAAAAATTTGGTTAATTTATGAATTAAGTTGTTCAGTTAGTCCAGAGAACACCTGTTTCTTTTTTCTATCTACTATTATTTAAAATATACCATGCAATTTAATAATTGATAAAGGCATAAAAATATGACTTCTCGTATTTTATATTAGCTTAGCTTAAGACACAGAATTTCAGAGGAGGATAGGAAAGTTGGTGGGTTACTGTTAAGCTCTAGATAAAATCATACAGAAAGAAGTGGATAACTTAAAAAATTCCCACTGTACAGTGAATTACCAGGAAATACATAGATACACTTTAATAATATTTACTTATTATTTTGAGATTACTAAGAGGTATCACATGTGAAAACATTAACTTATCCACCAGAACCTATGCTGAGTTTTGCTTAGCAGTTAATTATCTAGATAGATTTTAGTTATCTGCATTTTCAGTGGCAAGGACTGGGGTTTATTTGATATATTCAGGCTAAATAAAACCTTTTGTATACAAGGGCCTGAATGGCAGTGTGCATAAAATACAATAGGAACACATTCAATTATAATTGTTCTATATCAAAATAATTAATAGTTTAGGAAAGGAAGTAGAAATTGAATTAGATGACTTACAAATGTTTCTGCCTTTGCAATTTCTAAGATAGGTAATCTGTGTATATTTACTTTTAAAAATGCCTTGTAGGCAAAGAAATGATGGAAGGAAACATTAACTCCAATAAAAGCTAAATTAAAGTGTCCTAATGTAATAACATTAGGAAGGAGGTAGTTGCTTGAATGATAGTCTGTCATCCAGTCCTTTAGAATTTAAGTGCTCATATTTTGTAAGTATAACAGGTATGCTAGATAATGTTTCACTGTGAAACATTAGAAAATCTTTTGTATTGGTTAGGAGTGCAGACAGCTGTAATAGAAAAGTAATGGTTTAACTATGTAAGGATTTTTGTTCTGCAAAAGGATCTCTAGAGTTAGCACAGAAATGACAGCTTCAGAGACATTGTTTCTTTTTATTCTTTCTTACCTGCCGATTGCCCAGTGCTGTGCTTACACATTCTGTGACTACTGCACACCCAGTGCTGGATCTTCAATTTAAATGGAGCAAAGGAACCAGGCATGGTGGTGCGCACCTGTAATCCCAGCCTTGGGAAGCTGAGGCTAGGGATCATTTGAGTCCTTGTGATTGGGACTACCCCAAGCAACATAGTGAGACCTAGTCTCAAAAATAGATGGATGGATGGATGGATGGATGGATGGATGGATGGATGGATGGATGGATGGATGGATTGATAGGTGGATAGATAGGTGGATAGATAGATGAATAGATATATAATTAAAAAGTAGAGCAAAGGAGGGAAATAGAAGGAAGAAGGGTGGCATCCATGCCAGGGTAGCAAGGACTTCAGAAGCACTTTTAGTTTACATCTCCTTGGCAGTGATAATGCACATGCTTGCCTCTAGCTTCGAGAGAGGCTGGGAAATTTGTATTTTTAATCATACATACTTTGGGTGAACAACATTAGACTTGTATATGTGAGGAGGAAGAGGAGAATGGGTATTGAATAGACAATATATCAGCCGTAGTCTTGTAGTTCAATAGAGAGAGAGCGCTCAGTTTGATGATACTGGAAAAACAATTAGTTCATGTGACATGTACAGAAATATAATTGAATATACAACTTATTAAGAAAAATAAATTTTCCTTATGGTATCCAAGATTGGGAAGAAGGAAAATAAAATGAGGATTTTCAGAGAGAAAATCAGATGATATTACCTATACACAATTATGTCAGGCAGCTTATGCCAAAAGAATATTAATTTAGATTAATGACAAAATTACTCATTTTCTGCATAGGCAAGAACTCCTTTGTTTCACAGGCAAGTGGTTCAGTAGAATTTACATGAAGTCTATGACATTACTAAAAGAATCAGGGTCTCTCTGATCATTAATTCAGAGTGATCCAGCTTTATTAGGCAGTGTGGAAATCAAGCTCTAAAGGTTGTAGAAAGTACCAAATGGACAGAGTTGGTTGAATTGATAGCTGATCAAAAATAAAAGGGGAAATGTAGTACGTCTGATTAATAACAGCTTCCCCTCCCCCTTAGTCTGAAAGAGCTTGATAAATGAATCTCAAATATGGAATAAATTGAAATGACAAAATGTCTCAGAGCCCCACTATTCCATGGATGTCTAAGTTGGGTCTAACAAGTTTGTAATCAAAAGACATGAAAAATTTAAAACTGCGAGCAGAACTGAAGCATAAACAAGGGAGGGGGAGGGGGAAGACACAAGAAATTAAGATAGGTCACAGGTGATAAGGTGATGGGAGAACA